>LR812535.1:7455255-7707285 GCA_903798195.1 Danio kyathit
TCCTCACTAGGATTGAGAAATGGAGAATATGAGATGAGCTCTGATTTCTAAACTGCGATTATGTGTGGCAGGTGTTTACCTATGTGATGAGTTAGTGGCCCTGTTTCAGAAAGGAGGTTAAGTGAAAACTCAGAGTATTTTTACCCCTGAAATGAGAGAAACTCTGGGTTTTCCGTTTTAAAATGGCAGGTTTGTCAAACTCGAGAAAGTAGGGTAAGTCAAGCCTGTTTCTGAAAGAGAGGTAACTTTAACTCAGAGTCAGTTACCGTGGTAACTTACTCTGTGAACCTAACCTGGTCAGGAGCAGGTTTTATTCTCTAAACTCAGAGTTTCTGTCGGTCTCCTGCCCTTTTTTAAAGACGAAGCGGTATTTCTCACCTTAGATTTACGTTTCCACCCACCTATTTTAATGTGCATTTTGCATATGCGCATAAAAAAATCGATTGATGCAAACGCCAAGATGCACATAACTTTTGAAAATAGGCATAATAAACATGCGCATAACTGAGTAGGAGAAACTTTTTATTCGATAAGAAAAGATGTGCATAAACTACGATGGAAACACTTTTACTGAACAAATTCCAGTATACGCATTAAAAAAGGTTTGTTATAAGAGATCTTATGATGATGAAAATGTGTGTGAATGGACAAACCAGCAGGCTGAGCACGTTGTAAAACATCTGAAATGTTGTTTTGGTCATTCTAAAACGCCTTAACCGTTTCAGTATTATTATATTATTAATTACCTCAAGAGCGTCTGTTCTCCGCATCTAAAACGCCACCACGCGTTCATTGTGTGTCGGCATTGTCTTTTGAGGCACAAGTCATTTATTAAATAAAAAACAGTAAATTCTGTTGTTACTGTTGATAATTAGCAAGTGACATTTTTGTTCTCTTTGATTCGTTGGATGGAAACGCTGCTTTATTCGCACATCTTTTATGCGATATTCCAGTTTTGCACATAAATTTAATTCGCATTTTTGGATGGAAACTTAGCTAATACATTTCAGTCACACAAAGAACAAAGTCACGTACGAGAATAGTTTGTCCTTTTTTAATAATTAATTAGCTTAAATTCACTTACCTTCCACTGGCACATGTAACGTTACTAACTAGATTAATGGTATTATTACTCCTTCTAAAAACTATTTTTTTAGTTCTGCTAACATTATAAATGTCATATCATCCTCTACCACTCGAACAATAAAAAAGGCAGACACACAAGTGCACTTAAATCTATTAAAACATATCAACGTGTGTAAAAGTGGGAACCTTAAATTAAAGATTTCCACTGAACATTAAACTACTGTTATCTGCATTCTTGTTTTGTCAGATTTGTTGTAGAAATGCGCTAGCCTATTTTATGTAATTTAATGCAATTACATCTGAAATAACTTCAAAATTATGGCCACTTCCCCACTTCTTCAAGTAAAAATTTTATAAGCGTCACACATTACATTACTTTTTTTATTATACTTTATTATTTAAATACTTTTAATGTAAACTTGCGCGTTAACTTGAGCAGCTATGTTTTCCCACGCTAACTGTCTCTGTTTCACTGATGCAGTGGTGTTGCTTTTTTCAATATATGGTCATATTTGCTATAACTTTGCATGAGCACATCAAATTCAGCTGGAGAACTCGTAATATCTGCGCTCCATTGATAATGCCTTTTTATAGTCACAGTGTGCGCGCTTAACTCTGAGTTGGTCTACTCAAAGTTGATTGATCCAACCCAGATCAGCTATTCTGAAACCAAAAACTCTGAGTTTTTAATCTCTCGGTAAATCAACTCAGAGTTCAAGTTTAAACTCTGAGTTGGTTGAACCTCCTTACTGAAACAGGCCCAGTATGTAAAGTAGGACAACTGACTGTACAATTTTTAATAACAGTGTGTTTCATGTGAAAACAAGAGATTTTCTGCATGAAAATTGTGTCAAATGCAGAGAATTGTGTGTAGTGTTTTGAAAAAAGTGTGCTTTAAATCTGCAATTTGAGTGTAAAGCAGGAATTGTGCTTCGAGTTTTGCAGAATTGGTTCAGGGGGTTGGTGCATCAGTTACATGTTGTAGTCATTGTGTCTGAAGTACAAGTAATTGTGTGTAAACAATTGGGAAAAACTGTATTATATCAAGGCCACTGACTGGGCAAACTGAGTTAATTTGCTTTAAAAAAAATTATATATATATATATATATTTATTTATTTATTTTTTTTTTTTTTTTGGATGGGGTCATATAATTGTTTATTTTTTGTCAAAATAGATCTATTATTTTACTCTTCTTTTCTGACATGAAAATATACTTATTTAAATAATATATTAACTATATTAGGCAGTGGGTAGCACAATCGCCTCACAGCAAGAAGAACACTGGTTCGAGCCTCAGCTGGGTCAAGTGGCATTTCTGTGTGGAGTTTGCATGTTCTCCCTGCGTTCGCGTGGGTTTCCTCCGGGTGCTCCGGTTTCCCCCACTGTCCAAACACATGCGGTGCAGGTGAATTTGGTATGCTAAAATTGACCGTAGTGTGTGTGTGTGTGTGTGTGTGAATGGTTGTGGATTCATCCCAGTGATGTGTTGCAGCTGGAAGGGTATCCACTGCATAAAACATATGCTGGATAAGACATGATAACATAACCACTAGTAATATAAACAAATATGACTAAATGTTTTCTACAACTAAATAACACTACACCACAGTATACTAACTAAATTATACTATGGTATTTATTATACAGGGTGGGCCATTTATATGGAGACACCTTAATAAATTACATAGACAATTGCCTTCAGATGACCCCAAAGATAAAAGTCTAAGGGGGTCAGATCGGGAAACCTTGGGGGTCATTTAACCGGCCCACGACAACCAATCCACTTTTTAGGACACTGTATTCAGGAAACCATTCCCATTTTATTAAGGTGTATCCATGTAAATGATCTGACCTGTAGTTTATCAGTATGAGGGACAGCGTGGTGGCGCAGTGGGTAGCACAGTCGCCTCACAGCAAGAAGGTCGCTGGTTCAATCCTTGGCTGGGTCAGTTGGCATTTCAGTTTCTATGTTCTCCAAGTGTTGGCGTGGGTTTCCTCCGGGTGCTCCCGTTTCCCCCACTGTCCAAACACATGCGGTGCAGGTGAATTTGGTATGCTAAAATTGACCGTAGTGTGTGTGTGTGTGTGTGTGTGTGTGTGTGTGTGTGTGAATGAGTGTGGATTCATCCCAGTGATGTGTTGCAGCTGGAAGGGTATCCACTGCGTAAAACATATGCTGGATAAGATATGATAACATAACCACTAATATAAACAAATATGACTAAATGTTTTCTACAACTAGGTAAATAACACTACACCACAGTATACTAACTAAATTAAACTATGGCATTTATTATATAGGGTGGGCCATTTATATGGAGACACCTTAATAAATTACATAGACAATTGCCTTCAGATGACCCCAAAGATAAAAGTCTAAGGGGGTCAGATTGGGAAACCTTGGGGGTAATTCAACCGGCCCACGACAACCAATCCACTTTTCAGGACACTGTATTCAGGAAACCATTCCCATTTTATTAAGTGTATCCATGTAAATGGCCCACCCAGTAGTTTATCAGTATGAGAGACAGCGTGGTGGCGCAGTGGGTAGCCTCACAGCAAGAAGGTCGCTGGTTCAATCCTTGGCTGGGTCAGTTGGCATTTCAGTTTCCATGTTCTCCAAGTGTTGGCGTGGGTTTCCTCCGGGTGCTCCCGTTTCCCCCACTGTTCAAAGACATGCGCTATTTTTTTATTTGCTTGTTTATTTAACAGGGACAATACACTTGACATTGTTATACGAAGATAACCGATGTTGCATACATGGGGCATATAGCATAAAGCTAATTTGCAGCTCTCGTCCCTGGTTAGGCTTTACATAAAAAATAAAAATAAAACAATCGAGAGTAAAACACAATACAACAAACATGTACAGTATATACAGAGCGGTTCATTTCCCAAGATTAATAAAGGGACAAAGCCGAAAAGAAAATGAATGAATGAATAAACAACAAACATCATTTATTGACTTTAAATTCAAACAAACATATAAAGATAGCTTGATATAATGTGTGTTATTCAAAACTGTTTCATACATTTTTATGTTTAAAATGTTCTCGAAATGCTAAAATCACCCTTGTGTTGAACTGGCTTTGAATACTGGTCAGACAGACGCTTTGAATGTGTGTGTTATTGATGTTTGTGTTGTGTATGAGCGTATTGAGTGGAGCTCTGCATCATCTTCAGTCCTTGGCCTATAGCGTTCACTCAGTGTCTTTCTGTTATTAATCAGACCAGCCCAGAGTCTTCATCGCCGGTGTGAACACTCGTTGTGTAATCATAACTGTTTAAGGTTTTGGTGTAAGCTCAGAGGCCTAAATGGATGTTACATAAACCTCTAGATGTCATGTTTCCCTGGTTACCACATTCTGAAGCGTGAAATGTACTCTAGTCCCCATGACAACATGGTCAGACGATGATGATTTTTGATCATATTTTTCATGTGTGTTTCATTTTAGGAGGTTTGGGTCAGCCTGGCCAAACTACACAGGTGTTCATTCATCCATCCATTAATTTTCTTTTTCGGCTTAGTCCCTTTTTTAATCTGGGGTCGCCACAGCGGAATGAACCGCCAACTTATCCAGCATATGTTTTTTCCGCAGCGGATGCCCTTCCGGCTGCAACCCATCACAGGGAAACATCCATACACACTCATTCACACACATACACTACTGACAATTTAAGCCTGGTTTATACTTCTGCGTCAAGTGATCGGCGTGACCCACGGCGCAAGCCTCGCGCGTAGCCGTGCATTTATACTTCTGCGCGCTGTTTCTGTTTTTTCTGCAATACACTTCCGAAACGCTAGCTGGCAGTAGGTGTTTATGTTTCTCTGTGTTTTGTTTTTTCTGAACGCTTCCTTAATGTACAAGTGGCTCAAATTCGCTCATTTTGAGGCGGGAACCGGCGGACATGCTACAACTTTAATCATAAGGTAAACACAAAACAACAGTCTTCATCCGGAGCTCCTTCACGGGACTCCACACTTGTAAACACTCGCTGCATCTGACGCGCGGCTCTCACCTTCGCCCATAGATATATATACACTAGATGTCGCCTACCCTACTGTTGTCTATTAGAAGGAATGCGTCAATAGAGCCGCCATTTTAGTACAGGGTAGCGCTCCTTTGAAATGAATGCAGGACCAAGGTGAAGTGGAGGACTGTGGCCATCCAAAGCCAGAGAAATACACATACACACATATATCTATGATCGGGGGCCTGTTTCAGAAAGCAGGTTAAGTGAAAACTCTGAGTATTTTAACCCTGAAATGAGAGAAACTCTGGGTTTTCGGTTTCAAAATGGCAGGTTTGTCAAACTCGAGAAAGCAGGGTAAGTCAAGCCTGTTTCTGAAAGAGAGGTAACTTTAACTCAGAGTCAGTTACCGTGGTAACTTACTCTGTGAACCTAACCTGGTCAGGAGCAGGTTTTAATCTCCAAACTCTGAGTTTCTGTCGGTCTCCTGCACTTTTTTAAAGACGAAGCGGTGTTTCTCACCTTAGACTTACGTTTCCACACACCTATTTTAATGTGCATTTTGGATATGTGCATAAAAAATTGGTTGATGGAAACACCAAGATGCACATAACTTTTGAAAATAGGCATAATAAATATATGCGCATAACTGAGTAGGAGAAACTTTTTATTCGATAAGAAAAGATGTGCATAAACTACGATGGAAACACTTTTACTGAACAAACTCCAGTATACGCATTAAAAAGGTTTCTTATAAGAGATCAGATGATGATGAAAATGTGTGTGAATGGACAAACCAGCATGTTGAGCACACTGTAAAACATCTGAAATGTTGTTTTGGTCATTCTAATACGCCTTAACCGTTTCAGTATTATTATATTATTAATTACCTCCAGAGAATCTGCAGCGTGTCAAGAGCGTCTGTTCTCCGCGTCTCATGCGCGTCTCAAACACCACCACGTGTTCATTGTGTGTCGGCATTGTCTTCTGAGGCACATATCATTTATTAAATAAAGAACAGGTTCACGCAGCTTCTTCTACCGCAGTAAATTCTGTTTTACTGTTGATATATAGCGCCTGTTAATCAGGAAGTGACGATTTTGTTCTCTTTGACTGGTTGGGTGGAAACGCTGCTTTACTCGCACCTCTTTTATGCGATAATCCAGTTTTGCACATAAATTTTATTCGCATTTTTGTATGGAAACATACACTGTAAAAAAATCCAACTTACAAATTGTTAACTCAGTTTAAAATTGTAAGTTAGGTGGACATATTTTTGAGCTCAGAGTTAAATTTACTCATAAAAATGATTTAACTGCATGTTTGGAACAGTTTGTTCAATGAAAGTAAAATATTCAGTTGAGGAGACTTTAAATTTTTATTTCTCCATATGTTAAAAAAATAAAAAGTTGAGTTAACTTTAAATTTTAAAGCAACCGGCTGCAAATAAATTTTGAGTTTATTAAGCTTCAGTGTTTGAAGTTGTGCCAAATTATTCCGTAAAGTATACTTGACTTAAACCAGCCTTTTCGGTCAACTTAAAAAATTTATTTGGCACAACTTCAACCACTGAAGCTTATTAAACTCAAAATTTCTTTGCAACCGGTTGCTTTAAAATTTAAAGTTAACTCAACTTTTTATTTTTTACAGTGTAGCTAATACATTTCAGTCACACAAAGAACAAAGTCACGTACGAGAATAGCTTGTCCTTTTTTAATAATTAATTAGCTTAAATTCACTGACCTACTAACTAGATTAATAGGAATATTACTCTTTCTAAAAACTTTTTTTTTTTTTTGTTCTGCTTAGATTATAAATGTCATATCATCCTCTACCACTCGAACAATAAAAAAGGCAAACACACAAGTGCACTTATATCTATTAAAACTGATCAACGTGTGCAAAAGTGGGAACCTTAAATTAAACATTTCCACTAAATATTAAGCTAAGGTTATCTGCATTCTTGTTTTGTCAAATTTGTTGTAGAAATGCACTAGCCTATTTTATGTAATTTAATGCAATTACATCTGAAAAAAAACTTTAAAAATTATGGCCAATAAACTTAACACATTACATTACTTTTTTATTATACTAAATTATTTAAATACTTTAAATGTAAACTTTCGCATTAACCTGAGCAGCTATGTTTTCCCACTCTAACTGTCTCTGTCTCACTGATGCAGTGGTGTTGCTTTTTTCAATATATGCTCATATTTGCTATAACTTTGCATGAGCACATCAAGTTCAGCTGGAGAACTCGTAATATCTGCGCTCCATTGATAATGCCTTTTTATAGTTGCGGTGTGCGCGCTTAACTCTGAGTTGGTCTACTCAAAGTTGATTGACCCGACCCAGATCAGCTATTCTGAAACCGAAAACTCTGAGTTTTTAATCTCTCGGTAAATCAACTCAGAGTTCAAGTTTAAACTCTGAGTTGATTGAACCTCCTTACTGAAACAGGCCCCGGGAGTTTTCCCCGGTGGTCCGTATGCAAATATTTTCTTAAATTATGAAATATAATTTTACATCACTTTTCTACATTGATAGATGTGACCGCACGGGCATTCCTGACAAAGAGTGTGTGTTTGTGTGCATGGAAATGCATTATCCTCCTTCCCTGTTTAATTTGATTTAATCCGTGTCCTGAAACACACCCCCTCTCCTGCTTTCACTTCTCATTCTGACGGAGGGAGCGATTCGTTTGTGAATGAATCTCCGTTATGAACGACTCGTTCACTTAGCTAACAATAATACAAGTTTCTGGCAGCGCAGCGTCTTGTTGTCATTTCATAACATTGTTTGCTTATTTTATTCAACAAAACTAGCATAAGCTTAGAATTTAGCGCGAGTTGATGCTACTTGCCTTATGGTCACTGCAGTAAGAGACTGTATTATCATCAATAACGTGACTTGTTAAGCACAAAAGTTCATAACATACAAAAACATAAAAAACAAAATCTTACCTATGAAATGTGATGACTTTATGCTTTGTTTTCTTTGTTTGCTCGTTACTACACCCGTACACAGCGCTAAAGTCCAGCATCTTCACATTGGCACACTGTCTTGACTAGTGCGGTTGAATGACGTTTGTCCTAGGAGCACTGTACCAATGTGGCGGCGCTATTGACGCATCTTCAGGGTCCCTATGCGATATCTAGTGTATATATCTATGACCTTCACAGAGCTTGCGCTACGCGTACGCGTACATTTTTTGAGAGGTGCACGTCAACATCGCCGATGGCCACGGCGAGGGGCTATGTGTGCACCCGTAGGCTGCGCCGTAGCATACGCGTGCGCTTGACAGAAGTATAAATCAGCTTACCCAATTCACCTACACCACATGTCTTTGGACTTGTGGAAGAAACCGGAGCACCCGGAGGAAACTCTCCAGAGAACATGCAAACTCCACACAGAAACACCAACTGACCCAGCTGAGGCTCGAACCAGCGACCTTCTTGCTGTGAGCCGATTGTGCCACAGGTGATTATATACTTTTCTATTTTTACATGTTTTGTTTTTGTTGTGGGCAGCGCGGTGACACAGTGGGTAGCGCTGTCGCGCCACAGCAAGCAAGAAGGTCGCTGGTTCGAGCCTCGGCTGGGTCAGTTGGCATTTCTGTGTGAAATTTGCATGTTCAAATAATAAAAGGGATTAAGCCTTTGGAGTCATATACTTGCAACATAAAAGAAAGTTTTGCAAACAAAAAATAGAGCAAAAAAATTTTAAATGATGCAAATCTAAAAAAAAAATAGCTTCAAGAGTTCACACTTAGCTGATGATCAATAAAGCGTAATTGGCATGCTGTCCCGGGAGAGAGCCCTGAGCTTGTAATATCCTCGAGTCTGGGGCTCCCTCCCGTTAGAAGGGCAAGAGGGGAGTTCGAGCTCAGGTAGGTCTCGAGAACTCCCCTGCTTGTCGCCGTGTGAGAAGTGTAAACTAAGGTTGTCTTAGGTGATAATTTGGTTTAGTCGATTGGCTGTGAGGCAACAGTGCTAGCCACTGGGCAGCCGTGTCGCCCTATAGAAAAAAAGTTTGGAAGTAGGGGTGGAAGGGGGGAACTTCAAGACGAAGATAGCTGGAGTGGAAAGCTCTGGTTATATAGAATGTGTATAATGAGGTGCCAGCCGTGTTGATCATAAGCACGGGATCCTCTCGAAATTAGTTTATAAATAAACCACACTGTAACGGAGACTCAGACAACGAGGGATCCATTTGCAATACATTTATTAAACACAGTTTAATAATAAGCACACAGTAGGTACTGGCTGATAAACTCACTTGAAAGACAGGCTTAATAGGTCGAGAGGCAGGCAGATCACAGGCGTTGGTCAATATAACAGGCATTGGTCAGAGGCGGGCAGCAAGATGCAATATTGTAGAAAGAAGCAGATAATCTGGGCAGGCAGCAGGCAAAACAAGGTCAAAGACAGTCCGAGTTGGCAACAGCAGATCAAACAAGAAACAGGAGTAAACGCTCAGTAATGTCAGCAGGGCAGAACAAGACTTCGCTATGTAGTGAGCATGAACGCTGTTTAAATAGTCTGTGTGTGTGTGTGTAATGATAGTCAGGTGCAGCGCAATCAGCTGACCAGAGGGGATTATGGGGGATGTAGTGTCTAGAAGTCTGGTGAGCAAGACCTCTGCTGGCCAGTGAGGGGAATGGTTGGGACAGAGTCGGTGACACACACAAAGGAAAAATTGAGTTTTGAGAAATAAAAAAGAATTTTGCAAACAAAAATAAAGAACTGCAAATAAAAATCAAGCAGTGCAAAAAAAGTAAAATTTGCAATTTTTTTTAAATATACATATATTTGCAAAATATTTTTTCCAGTATTGCCTCTACAAAACCTCTCAAGTCAATTGCAACGCTCAATTGATTTGCTTTTCAGTCAACCGTGAGTTTGCGATGCTGTTTTCTTTTTGCACTTCACATTTCTGTGTGTGTTCCCAGAGATGGGTTGCGGCTGGAAGGGCATTCGCTGCGTAAAATCGTGCTGGATAAGTTGGCGGTTCATTCCGCTGTGGTGACCCCGCAAGGGACAAAGCCGACAAGAAAATGAATGAATGAATTTCTGTGCGTTCGTCTTTCTGGCACTGATTTGACAAGGGGGCGGAGTCACGGGAACTGGGGCGTTCCCTTTGCGATTTTTTGAGATTTGCGTCATTTAAAATTTTCTTGCTCAATATTTTATTTTTTGTTTGCAAAACTTTCTTTTATGTTGCAAGTATATACGGCCCTGGATTGACTCCATATAAGCCGAAAAGAAAAGAAAATAATCTTAACCTAAAATTCTAAGCTCTTTGGTAGTGGACTGGGTGACAGACAGAAACACATGAGGCCTGTTTCAGTAAGGAGATTCAACCAACTGAGTTTAAACGTGAACTCGGAGTTGACTAATGCCGAGTTCAGACTGCATGATTTTCAAAGTAGTCGTGTCACGGATGTTTTCACACTGCATGACTATCTGGGCTAGCGTTCCATCGGTGCTTTGTTTACACTGCAAGATGTATCCGCGACAGGGGGTTTCACACTGCATGACTTTAAAATAGGAAGAATCGCCGACAACTTTGTCCAAACTACGTTTCACAAGCAAACACATGTGAGAAGACATGAAAACAACGCGAGGTCACGTAATATATATCTTGTTATTAACTACATAATGAGAAAGACGCGTTTAGTGGGGTAGAAAATGTACTTATTTTGCTCACTTTTGAAGGGAGCAATTTCTCTTAAACTTTTTTTTATTTTTCGACCCGGTTGTGCGTATTGATCAGATGACACATCAAACAGAAACGGTGCTCCTGCCAAATTTCCAGGAGTTTTTCCTCAATTTCTTGGGTCCAAATAAACTGAAAATGAGCGCTTTTAACTTCTCCCCCAACCTCCCGCTGGCCTGCAGGTACCCAGTAGTGAATGTTGCCCTATCATTGGCTGTAGGTGATCGTTGATGTTATGTTCAACCAGAACACATTTCACATGGCATGATTTGAATCGCCGACAGCTCCAGATATTTAGCACGCCAAATATCTCACGGGCATCGGCGACTCATCGGCGATTCTCTTAGAATGCGTCTTTGATAGTTCATACTCTGTGATTGTCACTCACGTCAACGAGCAGCGATTTGCCTGTGATTTCCAGCATTTGTTGGCGATTTCTCCCCTGAGAATTTTGGCGATTTTTTGACCGAGTCAAAATCCGGGCTAAAGTCATGCAGTCTGAACTCTGCATTACCGAGAGATTAAAAACTTTGAGTAGACTAACTCAGAGTTAAGCGCGCACACCGTAACTATAAAAAGGCATTATCAATGGAGCGCAGATATTACGAGTCACCATGGCAACATCTGAAAAAAAGAGATCAGCATTTCTTTCTCCAGCTGAACTTGATATGCTCATGCAGCAAATATGACCATATATTTAAAAAAATCGACACCACTGGCGAAACAGAGACAGTTACCATGGGAAAAACATAGCTGCTCTGCGTAAGTTTACATTTAAAGTATTTAAATATTTAAGTATAATAAAATAAAATTTATTAAATAAAATTTTCACTTGAAAAAGTGGTGAAATAGGCTACTGCATGGTTTCTACAACAAATTTGACAAAACAAGAATTATAACCTTAGCTTAATGTTCAGTGGAAATGTTTAATTTAAGGTTTTCACTTTTACACACGTTGATCAGTTTAAGATAACATTTTCTAAAGTTGAGTTTTTAATAGGTTTAAAAGTGCAGTTGTGTGTGTCTGCCTTTATTATTGATCAAGTGTAGAGGTTGATATGACATTTAGGGCGTACTCACACTATGCTATCCGAACCGTGCCCAGGCCCGTTTCCCGGATCGTTTGAGAAGTGTGAGTGCTCTGAATCGGGCTCAGGCACGGTACACTTGGCCGGCCCTGGCCCGGTTGGAAGAGGTGTGCCAGAGCGCGGTTCACTTGGGCTTTGGCGCGGTATGCTTACAGTGTGAGTGCAAAACGCGCCCGAGCCCGAAACTGAGAGCGAGACGTGACTTTTAAGTGACTGTTTGATATGGATTAATTAATCATTCATACTGTTTAATGAACGCAAACTGTCGTAGTTAATTAAAGACATAAACCCCTCACTCCACGACAGCTGCGCCTTCAGCAAACCTTCTAATTCCTGCAGCACGAGGACTTTATGATTGTTTATGAGCGTCAAAATTGGCTGATCTGTTCGGCGAAATGTTTGACTGCGTGTCGCCGCATATCAAACGACTTTAACGATATAACTAAAGAAATCTCCACTGCGCTGAGCGAGAGCGCTTCTGAACAACACGTCATCGATGACGAAAGCGTGCCCAGGCCCGAATGTAATGTGAGTGCGGGCCGTCGAGGGAGACGGGAGGGGGGACAAGCGTGCTTTGGCCCGGTTCAATGCAACTGTACATAGTGTGAGTACGACCTTAGAATGTAAACAGTGCTAAAAATAGTTTTTAGAACGAGTAATAATCCCATTAATCTAGTTACAGTAGATATCCCTGTCGAAGGTCAGTGAATTTAAGCTAATTAATTATTTAAAAAGGACAAGCCATTCTCGTACGTGACTTTGTTTTTTGTGTGACTGAAATGTAGGCAATAGCTATGTTTCCATCCAAAAATGTTAATTAAACTTATGCGCAAAACTGGAATATCGCATAAAAGACATGCGAATAAAGCAGTTTTTCCAGCCAATGAATCAAAGAGAACAAAATCGTCACTTCCTGATTATCTGGCGCCAAATATCAACAGTAAAAACAGAATTTGCTGCGGTAGAAGAAGCTGCCTGAATCTTTTCTTTATTTAATAAATGACTTGCACCTCAGAAGACAATGCTGACACAATGAACGCGTGGTGGTGTTTGAAGCCATGAGATGCGGAGAACAGACGCTCTTGACACGCTCCAGACGCTCTGGAGGTCATTAATAATATAATAATACCAATACTGAAACGGATAAGGCGTTTTAGAATGACCAAAACAACATTTCAGATGTTTTACAGTGTGCTCAGCCTGCTGGTTTGTCCATTCACACACATTTTCACCATCATATGATCTCTTATAACAAACCTTTTATAATAAACACACTGGAATTTGTTCGGTAAAAGTGTTTTCGTAGTTTAATCGAATCTTTTCTTATCGAAAAAAAAGTTTATCCGACTCAGTTATGCGCATGTGTTTTTTATGCACATTTTCAAAAGTTATGCACATCTTGGCATTTCCATCAACTGATTTTTTATGTGCATATCCAAAATGTGCATAAAAATAGGTGGGTGGAAATGTAAGGCTAAGGCGAGAAATCCCAGAGTTTCTCTCATTTCAGGGTTAACATACTCTGAGTTTTCACTTAACCTCCTTTCTGAAACAGGGCCAGTATGAGACAAAAATAAACAATAAAATAACCAAATAAGTGCTGGCACGTAACAGCCACCATATTGAAGTATCATTCCAAACCGAAGTGGCCCTGATGGACACTTCGGGAAATGCACTGCACTCAATTCAGAAGAGCTCATTCCTGTTAGGGATGAGACCTTCAGAATGGAATACACCTACAGACATTCACATTCTGACAGGTTAGATTTTTCATAAGGACCGCAGAGTTTGCTGAAAAACAGAAGGTAATTTGCTCAGTTATTTTTACAAAGGTCTTGTGAGAAAAAGACAGACGTGGACGGGATTAAAATCACAATGTATGCCTGTGAAACGTCCCCCAGTAACACTAGACCTGTATAAATAGGATGTAAGATATGATTTGAAAACCCAGATTACTTCCCATTTAAAGTCTATAAGGGAAAAATTTGTTCCTGACCCAACAGTGCTGCACTGCCCTACAAAGGTAAAGTGTAGTATCTGTGCAAACACTGAAACTGAACAAAATGCCTTTAAAGTTTTAACACCAGCTTGGGTTTTGTAGTTACTGCAGTTCTAACACAGTTGTTTTTTTCTGAAACGGGACAAAATTGAACCAGGAGACTTGACAGAAGAGGCCTAATTTAGGCAATACCTGAATTTTGACCAAATGTGTAGTTCCTGCAGTGTAGAAGTGGATGGCACTGTTGTGTGTGAGTCTTGCTGGCTGATGGTGTTGGATGATGACTCCGCTGCCCGCTGTGACTGGGGCTGGAAACATGACTTTGGTTTGCCAGAACTGGTTCAGACGATGCTCAGCTTCACTACTTCACAATCCAGAATGACTCGAGCCAACTGAACACCATCTGCCAGCATGTGCTTGTGGAGTCGGGACCTAATGGTTTGGATGGTAATTAGGCTCTGCGGTGCAATGTGTAGGGTAGTGAGACAAATGAAGGTCAAACTCTTTCCAAATGTTTTTTCTTTTATGTAAAACAAAGATGCACAGAGTTTGCACTAAGAATTAATAATTAAACTATATTAGCATTAGCTTGTGTTGCTTTCTACTTTTAATATAAAAAAATTTAACTATATTAATTTTTTTTGCAATATTTATTGTTCTTTATATGAACTTCTGGGGCGTTTAACTTCCCCAACAAGCTTACAGTAATAATTTAATAACATTTAGAAAAAATATTTAATGTTTTAAGCTTTAAATTTGCTTTATTTAGATTTGTTCTGTAGCGAGCAACATCACAAAGATCAGTTTCAAATAAATGCTGTTCTTCTAAATCTTCTGTTCGCAGAGGAATACTGAAAAAGCTACTTGAAAAATCATAAGGAATGTTTCTTGAGCAGCAAATCAGCATATTAGGATGATTTCGTAACGAAAGACTGAAATATTGATCCTTCGGTTTTGCATTACAGGACTAAATAACCTTTTAAAATATATTTAAATTAAAAAACTGTTCTTAAAAACTACAATGATATTAGGGTTGGGTCAATAGACGATGCCATCATCCATCACCGCCCCGCCCTCTTCGCGAAAAATACACACTCAGGCCCCGTTTACACTAATATGTCTTAGTTTTAAATTGGCATTTGAGAATGAAAACGATCCACATCCACACTGGTGTTTCTTCTAGCATTTCTGAAAAGATCTCTCCGTCCACACTATACCGCTGAAAACACACTTCACGTGACCACACACTCACACAAACTCTGTCATGCACTGCACCTTCTGAGCTCCAGCAGTCAGCCCAGAGAGTAGTGCACGTCAGAAAGTTTATCAAGGATGTACTGCTGGATCGCGTCTCACTATAGTTGTTAAACGTGATTTTTAATTAATCTCGTCTCTATCTAACGACTCTTCTGTCTTTTGAATCTATCAGATAACATGTCACAGCGCCAGTACACTGCTTTAATCTTTCGCTTTCACGCTTGTACTTAGTAAGTTTAGGGAAAACCTCAGATACTGTTGGTTGGTTCCTGTTGGTTGTGCACCTTTTTTACCAATCAAGTTTGTCTACGCCATTATAATGACACAGATCACTCTACCTAGTCATGCCAGAGTCCCGCATAAAAAGTGATTGACAGGTGATAATTTGTGTGTAACTTATCTTTATTTATTTATGATTTGGTTATAGATAAAACAAAGACTATGCGGGTCAGGTAGTTGAAACGGTAGGTTACAAATAATTAATTCGTTATGAATTAATAAATTAATTATTCATTCATTCAATCATTTTCTTTTCGGCTTAGTGCCTCTACCAATCCGGGGTCGCCACAGCGGAATGAACCGGCAACTTATCCAGCACATGTTTTACGCAGCGGATGCCCTTCCAGCAGCAACCCATCTCTGGGAAACATCCACACACACTCATTCACACTCATACACTACGGACAATTTAGCCTACCCAATTCACCTGTACCGCATGTCTTTGGACTGTGGGGGAAACCGGAGCACCCGGAGGAAACTCATGTGAACGCAGGGAGAACATGCAAACTCCACACAGAAACGCCAACTGACCCAGCCTAGGCTCGAACCAGCGACCTTCTTGCTGTGAGGCGATAGCACTACCTACTGCGCCACTGCGTTGCCTACTTTATTATTCATAAATAATGAATTCACTGCCACCTACAACGACGATGCCATCATCCATAACGATGTTTCACATTAGACATCGTATGATGCCAAACTGGTCGACATCGCCCAACCCTAAATGATATTTCACAATATTACAGCTTTTACTGTATTTCTGATCAAATAAATGCAGCCTTGAAGGGGAAAGACTTTTCAAAAACCTCAACATTTTACCACCCCAAAACATTTATACAGTAGTGTGTATTTATGATATTTCCTGTGCTGTTGTTGAAGAAACACAATGTGTTAGTTCAAAATCAACAAATAAGAGAAATAATCAACAATCAAGAAATAGAGTGCTATTGCTAAAAGTTATTAACATAATCTTACCCCTGATAATGGCTTATATATTTAAAAAAAAATAGTAATTGAACAAGGTCAACAACTTTGTGAATAGCTTTTAACAGAAAATCTAAAAACTTTTACTTCCAAAAACTCTTAATGATAACATAAAGATAGAAATGTTTTAAAGAAACTGCATATAATCAATTTAAGAGTGTTCTCATTCTTAATATTCATTCATTTATTTTATTTTCAGCTTAGTCCCTTTTTTAATCAGGGGTCGCCACAGCGGAATGAACTGCCAATTTGTCCAGCATATGTTTTACATAGCAGATGCCCTTCCAGCTGCAACTCATCACTGGGAAATTATTCTTAATATAATAATATATATATATATATATATATATATATATATATATATATATATATATATATATATATATATATATATATATATATATATATAATAGTTTAACATAAAAATAATATAATATACTATATACACAGTATAAAATATATATACTACACTACATAATAATATACTCTCACTGGTCACTTTATTAGGTACACCTGTCCAACTGCTCGTTAACGCAAATTTCTAATCAGCCAATCACATGGCAGCAACTCAATGCATTTAGGCATGTAGACATGGGCTGTTTCTCAATATGCATTCTTCAGCGGTCTTGCGTCCTCGTGTTCTCATGTAACGTCATCATCAGCTGCCAAAGTTCAGTTCCAATACTCAAGACCGCAAGAACAGAGGACGCGTGAAACTTCCCGGATGTGTTCTTGATATCGAGGACGCACCGATGCAGACTTGAGCACCGATCTCGCTCTAGAAAACCCAGAAGTCATTGCGACTGGAGGTGGGAAGCGCAGCATTTTATTTAGATTTATTATTAAAGTTCAGAGATATAACTTGTTTACCTCAGGAGTTTCCCTAAATTAGACGGTGAATATAAACATCACCATGGACATCTTAATAAAGGAATAAACATATTAAGGTTGTTTGTTTGCTGAAATTCGTATTAAAATATGTTTATTTACATTGTGCAACGTATATTTATAATGTTTTTATGCCTAGTATATATTTTGAAAAGGGGGAAAAACAATAAATTGTGGTATAAATGCTGTAATGTTTAAATAATTAACACGTGAAGGTCACATGACCATCAGGAAGAACGCAGCATCTCATTTCTCAGAGGACGCCTTCTCTGTTCTCGTGGTCTGCCGAGTTCGTTCCTCCGAGGACACCTGGCAAGACCGGTCTCCACAAGAACGCAAGTCCGTTCTCTGCGTTCTTGGAATTGAGAAACAGCCCTGGTCAAGAAGATCTGCTGCAGTTCAAACCGAGCATCAGAATGAAGAAGAAAGGAGATTTAAGTGACTTTGAATGTGGCATGGTTGTTGGTGCCAGATGGGCTGGTCTGAGTATTTCAGAAACTGCTGATCTACTGGGATTTTCACGCACAACCATCTCTAGGGTTTACAGAGAATGGTCCGAAAAAGAGAAAATATCCAGTGAGCGGCAGTTCTGTGGGCGCAAATGCCTTGTTGATGCCAGAGGTCAGAGGAGAATGGCCAGACTGGTTCCAGCTGATAGAAAGGCAACAGTAACTCAAATAAGCACTCGTTACAACTGAGGTCTGCAGAAGAGCATCTCTGAACACACAACACATCCAACATTGAGACGAATGGGCTACATCAGCAGAAGACCACAGAAGTGTCAGACCTTAACAGTGCCACTCCTGTCAGCTTAAAACAAGAAACTGAGGCTACAATTCACACAGGCTCACCAAAATTGGACAACAGAAGATTAGAAAAACGTTGCCTAGTCTGATGAGTCTTGATTTCTGCTGCGACATACGGATTTTAGGGTCAGAATTTGGTGTCAGCAACATAAAAGCATGGATCCATCCTGCCTTGTATCAACGGTTCAGGCTGGTGATGCTGGTGTAATGGTGTGGGGGATATTTTCTTGGCACACTTTGGGCCCATTAGTACAAATTGACCATCGTGTTAACGCCACAGCCCACCTGAGTATTGTTCCATGTCCATCTCTTTATGACCACAGTGTACCCATCTTCTGATGGCTACTTCCAGCAGGATAATGCGCCATGTCATAAAGCGCCAATCATCTCAGACTGGTTTCTTGAACATGACAATGAGTTCACAGTACTCAAATGGCCTCCACAGTCACCATATCTCAATCCAATAGAGCACCTTTGGGATGTGTTGGAATAGGAGATTAGCATCATGGATGTAAAACTGCATGATGCTATCATGTCAATATGGAGCAAAATCTCTGAGGAATATTTCCAGTACATTGTTGAATCTATGCCACGAAGGATTGAGGCAGTTCAGAAGGCAAAAGAGGGTCCAACGCGGTACTAGTAAGGTGTACCTAATAAAGTGGCCAGTGAGTGTACATAGTAATAATATGTGTAATTTTAAGTAACTGTTAATATACTTGATGAAACCAAGTCAACAAAACCTATATACTAAGTACAATTTAATTAAATTAAGATTCATTTGGTGAGATGAGTGCACTGAGAACTAAATGAGCTTTAAAATTGCTTCATTTATCATGGACATCTCAAGTAATAAAACTGTATGTCAAATTCCCTTCTTTTTGTATCTTGTTGGCGTTACCGATCTTTGTTTATCAGGGAAAACAGGTGTATTAGCAAGCTGTCTTTGTACTTCAGACTGTCTCAGTTTAACCTGCAGTAGATTTTCTGTCAGGCGAGTTTCTTTCGTCAGAGACTCCATTAAAATCTCTCCTTGCAAACGCAGAAAACTGTGCAGCAGCTCTTCAACCTCCTACAGGAATAAAGGCATATGACACACACACACACACACACACACACACATACACACGCTTTGTGATTAAATCTTTCATTTTTATCCCCAAATGAGTTTTCAAAAGAGCATAATAATGCATGTGTGTAAGTAGTCACAATAAAACCCATTTGTTTGCTTCAGCTCGTTTCCCATCAGACAAATATGAGGGAATAGCGAGGAAACCGCCGGGTCTCGCAAGTAAAAAACCCATTTATTTTCTCCACAGTGAAATTGATTTTCGGCGATAGCGCATAAACCTTTCAGGGCAGACCTACCGCCAGCTCGGAAGCTGTTAAGAGATGATCTATGCTTTTATAGAGGCCACAAGTCCTAGTTTTGTGTGTTCATTTTTATATTGTGAAACTAAAGTGCTTGTGCTCCACAGGGTTAAATAACAGTGCTGCACTCATTTAATCCATCTTATCTGGTAACTGCTGACAGCCCACAACTCCTTAAGATATTAACTGAGAAGTGCGCTATAATGTCTTCAGTATGAGTGTGATGATTGTAAAACAGTGTTAATGAGTAGTAAATAACTAGCTACTGTAACTAAATTATGTATGATTTATGATTTGAGATGTAAATTATGCACTTTATGCAAAAGTAAAGTGATTACTGTTCATTTTTAGGCAATTTAATTAGTTAAATACTATACATAAATACAACAGTTCTGCATATATCAATCCATTTATTGTTATAAAAAACATTACAGGGAGTGCAGAATTATTAGGCAAATGAGTATTTTGACCACATCATCCTCTTTATGCATGTTGTCTTACTCCAAGCTGTATAGGCTCGAAAGCCTACTACCAATTAAGCATATTAGGTGATGTGCATCTCTGTAATGAGAAGGGGTGTGGTCTAATGACATCAACACCCTATATCAGGTGTGCATAATTATTAGGCAACTTCCTTTCCTTTGGCAAAATGAGTCAAAAGAAGGACTTGACAGGCTCCGAAAAGTCAAAAATAGTGAGATATCTTGCAGAGGGATGCAGCACTCTTAAAATTGCCAAGCTTCTGAAGCGTGATCATCGAACAATCAAGCGTTTCATTCAAAATAGTCAACAGGGTCGCAAGAAGCGTGTGGAAAAACCAAGGAGCAAAATAAACTGCCCATGAACTGAGAAAAGTCAAGCGTGCAGCTGCCAAGATGCTACTTGCCACCAGTTTTGCCATATTTCACTAAGGAACAAGACACACAAGCTGAAATGTCAAGACTGGGCCAAGAAATATCTCAAGATTTTTCTAAGGTTTTATGGACTGATGAAATGAGAGTGAGTCTTGATGGGCCCGTGGCTGGATCGGTAAAGGGCAGAGAGCTCCAGTCCGACTCAGACGCCAGCAAGGTGGAGGTGGAGTACTGGTTTGGGCTGGTATCATCAAAGATGAGCTTGTGGGGCCTTTTCGGGTTGAGGATGGAGTCAAGCTCAACTCCCAGTCCTACTGCCAGTTTCCGGAAGAAACCTTCTTCAAGCAGTGGTACAGGAAGAAGTCTGCATCCTTCAAGAAAAACATGATTTTCATGCAGGACAATGCTCCATCACACGCGTCCAAGTACTCCACAGCGTGGCTGGCAAGAAAAGGTCAAAAAGAAGAAAAACTAATGACATGGCCTCCTTGTTCACCTGAGCTGAACCCCATAGAGAACCTGTGGTCCATCATCAAATCTGAGATTTACAAGGAGGGAAAACAGTCCACCTCTCTGAACAGTGTCTGGGAGGCTGTGGTTGCTGCTGCACGCAATGTTGATGGTGAACAGATCAAAACACTGACAGAATCCATGGATGGCAGGCTTTTGAGTGTCCTTGCAAAGAAAGGTGGCTATATTGGTCACTGATTTGTTTTTGTTTTGTTTTTGAATGTCAGAAATGTATATTTGTGAATGTTGAGATGTTATATTGGTTTCACTGGTGAAAATAAATAATTGAAATGGGTATATATTTGTTTTTTGTTAAGTTGCCTAATAATTATGCACAGTAATAGTCACCTGCACACACAGATATCCTCCTAAAATAGCTCAAACTAAACAAAAACTAAACACTACTTCCAAAAATATTCAGCTTTGATATTAATGAGCTTTTTGGGTTCATTGAGAACATGGTTGTTGTTCAATAATAAAATTAATTCTCAAAAATACAACTTGCCTAATAATTCTGCACTCCCTGTATTCAGTAAAATTTTAAATGTATTAATTGATAGGATGATTACATGTTCTAAAGAAAAAAACTCTTAAAGAGCCCCTATTATGGATTTTTGAAAATGACCTTCCATGTAGTGTGTAACACAGCTGTAAGTGAAGTGAAATATCCAGCTAAGGCTTAATTCTGAAAGTGCACAGTGTTTAAAACTATTGATTCATCTATAAAAGAGTCGACTCATAGTGGTTTGAATGAATCACCGCTGTAACGAGTCTTTAGCCGTGTTGGTGTGATGTCAATACGGAGCTCAAGCCCAGCCTATTTTTTGCGCGTGCAGACCCGGAAAAATTAAAACCCCTGGCCCCGCCCACAAACACTGTAGAAAGAAAAAGAGGAAGACAAACACTGTAGCAGATCCCGGCTGAATCATGTCGCGAAGACGCTGTGCTCTGAAGTGTGAGGGAAAGTTAATGTTATTTTCTCTAGCCAAACATGTGAAGAGACATGTTATTTTTGCAAAAATACTTTAGCATTATAGCCCAGCCTTGTGCTCTGTTCCTGTCATTTTTCTGACGAGTGCTTCAGCAATCTACACACTTACAATGGGGGATTCATCAGCTGTTTGTTAAAGGAAGAATCAGAAAAGACTATTGATGTGTGCGACTTTGTCGGAGCTCGACAGGAACTTTACAGTACACAGTTCATGGATCAGTTCCTTCCTCCATTTCACAAGTGTAAGTAAGTGCATTACCATGGTTGCCTCCTTGTTTTCTCTAGCTTGCAAATGATGTATTTAATTGTGTTTTGTTACATGTAACCGCTTTTACTGTATCTGGTTAACTCTTTATATTCTCATATCGCGTCTAAAACCACGTTGAAAACCGATGCGTGCTGCTTTGTTTATGGATTTAAATGCGTTTGTGAGCTCACGATCCACTGCCGTTTGTGATTGCTATGACCACCGCCAGCTGTTCCTATACACGTGTGACAGTCAAGTTTCAAAATCGTTTAGCATTAGCCACTGTGTGGATTAAGTTTGGGGGTGAGGTGTCTGAATAACACTGTTGAGAACTGGGTACTGTGTACTGTGGCTAACTGTGCTATATAGCGTGTTTCAGGTGGCTGCTGCCATCCAAAGTTGTCGACCCAGGGGTTTCACAGATTGTACCAAAATGTTGAGGACCGGGGGTGAAATTACAGAAATAACAAAACGGGAGGGTGGTGGGAGATGGGTCTGAAATACGGGAGACTCCTGGGAAAAACGGGAGTGTTGGCAGGTATGCTCACACATACACTCTGCACTCTGACTACTTCAAAATTGTTGGTAAGCCGTGGTGGGCAGTCGACCATAGGGGTGTAATGGATCACAACCCATGGTTCGGAACGCACGTGACACGTGGATTAATAACTTTTTTCAACTTGTAAGTTAATCCAACATTTATAACAATAGCAGAGAGATTGCCTCCCGCGTCAATCAAATTATGTGTATCAAAGCATTTTGGCTTCCCTGTAAGATAATGATGACGGAAAAAGTTGTGGTAGGACCTACCTAAATGCTTTCTTAGGCTATTCATTTAAGGTGTTTTCTGTCACTGTTTGTTTAGCCTGCAGTGATGCATTCAGTGTAAAACTGCACAATTAGACATTAAGGGCCCTATAATACACCTGGCGCAATGCGGCGCAAGGTGCGACGCAATTGTTGTTTGCTATTTTCAGCTTGGCGCAAGAGTCATTTTGACGTTTTGCACCACGCTGTTTAAATAGCAAATGCATTTGCGCTCATATGTGCGCCTATACGCGTTCTGGTCTAAAAAACTAGAATAAACTGTTTAATAGACCAGCTAAGATAAGGTCTAAAGTCCAGCGCAGAGCGCATTAGACGTGTGCCTCGCTTAAACATTGCTTAATACATACAGGACGTAGAGCAATACGCAAATATCTTTACAAATAAAAAAGAATTAAAGGATTAAAATATTACAAAAATTATTACTTTCTACATACATATAAAAACCACTGCCTTCATGCATTCTTCATCTCGGGGGGCTTTTTCAGGTTATTCATGACAATTTGCTTTTGTATAATGTTATTATTATTAGCAGTATTATTTATTATGTGCATATTTATATTTGTTTTATTAAAAACAAGCTTAGATTTGCCCACCTGTCAGCTTTTAGACCATATGGGGCATAGCATGTGTGTTTGGATATAACTCAGTTTTTTGACCGCACTTCGTTATTATTGTTCATTTATTTGTTTGCTGGAAATTAGAACTGAATTTAGAAATAGTTTTGAAACAAATCTTTGCGCTTAACAAATTAAATAATTATGTAGGCTAATGGATGTCTGCGCGTACAACACGTTTCCTTATCCATGAGAGTGAAAGTGAAAGTAAAGAATGAGGAGGCTCCAGAATTGCTCTCATTCTTGCGCTGCAGATGCTCTGTTTAACTGTTTTCTTGCTAGTGAAGCGTTCAGTTTTTCCACTTGCAAAGTCCGCCATGTAAATAGTAAATACGCTATGATGCGACACAACTGACTCTTAAAGGGAATGGGAGATGAGATTCTGATTGGTTTATTCTCAAAACACACCTATAACTCATTAAGAGAATAAGCTCAACCCTGTTAGGCCATGCGCCGCGGCGCTAAGCGAATTTTTCCGTCCTTAAAATAGCAAAAGAGGATTCTGACATGCCCTTAATGCTTTTGTGCCCTGCGCTTTGGACTTTGCGCCTAGATCGCTAAAATAATAACATTATCTAATTTTCCACTATTTTATTTATATGTTCATTCATTCATTTTCTTTTCAGCTTAGTCCCTTTATTTATTAGGGGTTGCCACAACGAAATGAATCGCCAATTTATGCAGCATATGTTTCACGCAGCGAATGCCCTTGAGCCTCGGCTGGGTCAGTTGGCATTTCTGTGTGAAGTTTGCATGTTCTCCAAGTGTTGGCGTGGGTTTCCTCCAGGTGCTCCAGTTTTCCCCACAGTCCAAAGACATGCGGTACAGGTGAATTGAATAAACTAAATTGGCCATAGTGTATGAGTGTGAATAAGTGTGTATGGGTGTTTCCCAGTAATGGGTTGCAGCTTGAAGGGCATCAGCTGTGTAAAACATATGCTGGATAAGTTGGCGGTTCAATCCACTGTGGCGACCCCTGATTAATAAAGGGAGTAAATTAAATGTAAATGAATGAATAAATGAATGTTTACTTAATTCTTTAATTTTTTGTTCAATGGTGTAATTAGTCATTTGAAGTAACTTGCCCAACTTTGCTGTAGGACAATTAAGTATAACTCCAGCATTCACAGTTCAGATCTGTGCTGTAAAATAGCAGAGTTTGCAAGATGTTTTTTTAGGTCAGTGCTGCTGGAAGGCCTGTGGTTTCGCATCAGAGCCCATCAGAGACTGACTTTGATGGTTTTTGAAGAGGTAATTGGTGTGCCAACAGCTACAGGGCAGCTTAAGACCACAATCCTGTTTTATATTTTACCACTGAGCAGGAAACCACACAGGTTGCTTCAGGGACACTGTGTACACTTTAAAATCCTTCTTCTTCTTCATAAAAATGTCAATAAAATACTAAACAAATTACAATTCTTGTTTTAGGCATTCTTATGTAAAACATAACACACTGAAAAATACTGTAAAACATTATTTGATATATTACATGCATGGAAAAGTAGTGCTTACATTTTAAATATACCACAACATGTATAGCTATATAGTAATAATAAATTATACTGATGTACTATGTATCGGATGAAATAATTAAAGTCAAAAACTACGCTACTATCTTTAATCGTAGTAGTCAGTTTAATCAGTAGATCTATCTATCTATCTATCTATCTATCTATCTATCTATCTATCTATCTATCTATCTATCTATCTATCTATCTATCTATCTATCTATCTATCTGTCTGTCTGTCTGTCTGTCTGTCTGTCTGTCTGTCTGTCTGTCTGTCTGTCTGTCTGTCTGTCTGTCTGTGTTTGTCTTTCTGTCTGCCTGCCTGCCTGCCTACCTACCTACCTACCTACCTACCTACCTACCTACCTACCTACCTATCTATCTATCTATCTATCTATCTATCTATCTATCTATCTATCTATCTATCTATCTATCTATCTATCTATCTATCTATCTATCTATCTATCTATCTATCTATCTATCTATCTATCTATCTATCTATCTATGAAGATTTTTTATTCTCTAAAAGTATTCTCTAAATGTGTGTTTTAGAGCAGTTGGTATTGTCTAAGAGTGTGTGCAGAAAACACGCCAGCATGTGAACTAAAGATACTATGGTATGTGTAAAATGAGCCCACAGAGGTGCTGGAGCCGGTTAAGGGAGCCTGATATGAGAAGGCTATGCTAAAGAATGACTGAATATGTAAAATAACTGAATATGTAAAGCATTGATTATATATCTTAAAGGGCACCTATTTTACCCCTTTTTTAAGATGTAATATTACAGTTTTTCTCCATTGGTTTGGCTCATTTCTTGAAACTGGAATTACATTCTCAAAACAACATGGACAAACCTCCAAACCACTTGGCAATTGTTCACAACAGAATAGATTTTTCTCATTCATTTAATCAAATTGCAAATGTCTAAGTACATCTAGCCTACATTTAGCACAATTTTCAAGTGAATAGATTTAGTTGATCTAAACTGATTGTTGATTCTCAGTTCAATGGTTGTTCACTCCAAAATGTGTCAGCGTCACTTCATTGTATAAGTCATCACATGCACAATAGTCTGTTCAATTTTCAAAATTAGTCAAGAACATAATACCATGATATGAATCTGTGGACAATACATTTATTACAGCAAATGGCAGTCAGGAGAACTAGAACTTGACTAACAAAGGAGGTATTTCACACATCTCAGATGACTAATCAAACACTGTAGGCTGTATATAATTTTCATAGTTTTTTGTTTGTGTGTTTATATTACAGTATATTATGCTGTATACAGTACCTTTTTTATTCTGATGTATGTTAATTACTTTATGTGTGTGATTGATAATAGTTACAATTTCATTAGCAGTATGATAAATGTATGATGTAAAACCTTGGAGGCTACTCTTAACCTAAAATTCCAACACTATCTCACGGCAATTCGTAGCTTTTTGATTTAGTGGCTAATTCGAATGAATTTGTACCATCTCATTCATACAATTTAGTATGATTTGCTTATCCCCAACGATGGTTGGGTTTAGGGGTGGGGTTGGGTGCCTTGCCTTTTTTTAAAAATTGTACATTTTCGTACGACTGAACACGTATGGAATTAGCCACTGAACTTAGAAAACGTAAAATTGTTACATTTCCTTGTGAGATCAGACTGAAAATCCTTATTTCTTATAATTTTTTCAATCTTAATTTATTTTATTTAGTTTTTTACAAAATTGCATTCTGTCAAAAAAAACAGTTCAGTAACCATTTTCAAAAACTGGGCTAAGACTGAAAGATGGACATGAGGGATATTTCAATGGTCCTCTGTCATAGTGACAAAACATCTAAACATTTAGACTTGCAGTGCTTACGCAACGCAAAAGTGACAAAGGATTTTGGCGGCACTGACTGTTTAAATGAGAAGGAAATTTAGTTTTGACATATGAACGAACAGTTTTGGGAAATATATGAGCTTTTGCAAGTGAGCTATAGTGTTGTGCTGAACTGTAAGACTGTTTTGCAAAACAATCTTAGAGTATTGAGAATGTAATTCCAGTTTCAAGAAATGAGCCAAACCAATGGAGAAAAACTGTAATATTATGGCTCTTCTGAGTGTGCCAGTTTAGGTTCAGTTCAAAACACAATTTAGATTTTTTTATTATGATGTGTTAAAAAGTATCATTTTTGGGGCGTGTACACAGTTCACTGTTTTAGGGGCGTGTTGCTTCACATGAAAATTAGATTCGACTTCCTGCCCAACTTAACAAGGGGGCGGAGCCAAGAGCTCCCCCGCTTTGTGTATGGCTACAGACAGTCAGACAGAGAGAAGCAACATGAGTGAGAGGACCAGCATTCAGCTGTACATGTACGACTCGGACACAGACCAAGCAGAGACTATCATTTGTGTCTTTGTATAGTTTTACAGCCAACTGTGTGCTAGTTTAAAGCTCCGAGCTTGTAGCCTACACCGAGACTAATAACCAAGCACACTGAATTAACTTTGACTGAAGGGCAACACTGAAGTGTGTCACCTGATAGAAACTTATGTTTAGATTTCAGAAATGCATGTCGCTGTGTGGCGCGACGCTGCTTGTCGCCGAGTGGCGCTTCTGGTGTACGACCTGCTTGAGGCTATAACTAAAGGGCGTCATACACCGGATGCGTCGCTCAGAGCCACGACACGGCATACCAGACGCGCACATTCGCATGTTATTTAAAATGAAATTATTCAGATAACGCTCTGTGGCGCGGCAGAAATATAAAGTGTCCTGAGCATGGTCAGCGGGTCCATTGAGGCGACCTAGGCGGCAGAATAGTGAGCAAACCCCCCGGTCCTCACTTTCATCCGCGACACCCTCCCGGTCCTCACTTTCATCCGCGACACCGCGAAATGCATGGCGCTGCGCGTCGTTAGTTCGTTATTTCCAATGGAGAGACGCGCACGTGAGGCAACGCGCTCGCACTTTCCAGCTGCACATATTTAAGATGACAGGGAGCTTCTGTGACCGCGGGAAATGCAAACCGCTGAAGACACAATGAAAAGTACACATGTATGCAAACACACCAAAACTCACAAACACTGGCGCTGAGGAGAGCGATAACTTGGTGAATGTTGAGCCCAATGAGCCTCCCATGATCTAAAAATAGAGCAAGGGTGTTTCTTTGGTGACGTCGCTTTGACTCACACGCTGAAAATGGCGGACGTGAAACAACATACTGAGGATATGGTAATGTGCACCTGTCAATCAATATTGGTGGGCGGGGGGACCGCACTCCTACGCCAAGTTGTGGTCGGTCTGAAAACCGCTCCAATTGGTCCACCGTTTTTATGTTGTTAAATTGAAAAAATAGGACTGGGTGTGTTTATATCACCCCAATATGACGGTCTATACACTATACCTACACATATGTCTGCACAAACAGCTTAAAAAGTAGATTTTTTACCATAGGTGTCCTTTAAACATTCATATGAAGTTATATGTGTGACAGGCATTCAGGAGAGTGAGTAACATATTATCAAGTTAATGTACCATCATGACAATGTATGTAAACACTAAACACTATCTATCTAACTACCTACCAAAATACCTACAGTACCTATCTATCTTTCTATCCACTGGTAATATATTATATTTAGAAAACACCCAGATATCACCTAGAGAACATCCTAGTCAGTCTGCTGTGAATGTCTGATATTTAGTACCTGTTTGCTCATCTGTCCTTCATCCGGCAGACTGTGTAATCTGTCCTGCAGGGTGCTCATGATCTGAGTCCGGCTGGTCTCTCTGAGCTCCTGGATTTCTGCTTGTGTCCTGGACTGAGCCAAATGCAGCTCCTCCAGAATCTGCTGTTGTTTCCACCGCTCGGCGTCTGTTCCTTCACTGAGAGGCCGCGGCTGAGGAGGTGTTTCAATCTGAAGATCCCGTCTGATGCGCTTCAGATTCGTCTCACCGCTGAACGCCGCCTGGTGGAGCCGCTGATGGGGAACGTATGTTTGCACAATAAAGTCTAGAAGAACAGCATAATGAGTCGAAGAGAGGCGAGGATTAATCTGTGATAAACCTGCCTTCACAAGACTGATGACCTCGGATGACTTTAAACCTGACATGAGGAGTAAAAACAGCAGAGATGTTAATCGATTATGAATAAAAGATTACAAATTGTAAAAATAGATAATTTTATAGTAGTTATTCTATCTATCTATCTATCTATCTATCTATCTATCTATCTATCTATCTATCTATCTATCTATCTATCTATCTATCTATCTATCTATCTATCTATCTATCTATCTATCTATCTATCTATAATAATTCCTTTTATTTATATAGCGCTTTTCTAGACACTCAAAGCGCTTTACACATTGGGAGGAATCTCCTCATCCACCACCAGTGTGCAGCATCCACCTGGATGACGCGATGGCAGTCATATTGTGCCAGACCGCACACCACACACCAGCTGATTGGTGGAGAGGAGACAGAGTGATGAAGCCAATTATGATAGGGGGATGGTTAGGAGGCCATGAAGGCCAGTGGGCAAATTTGGCCAGAATGCCGGGGTTAAACCCCTACTCTTTTTCAAAAGACATCCTGGGATTTTTAACAACCACAGAGAGTCAGGAACTAGGTTTAATGTCTCATCCGAAAGATGGCACTCATTGAGAAGTAGAGTCCCCTTCACTATACTAGGGTGTTAGCAGCACCCACACAGACCGCAGGTTGAGCGCCCCCTGCTGGTCTCATTAACACCACTTCCGGCAGCAACCTGTAGCTTTCCCATGTGGTCTCCCATCCAGGTACTGACCTATCTATAATATATATATATATATATATATATATATATATATATATATATATATATATATATATATATATATATATATATATATATATATATATATATATATATATATATATATATATATATATGGCTTCGCGGTGGCGCAGTGGGTAGCACGTTCACCTCACTGCAAGAAGGTCGCTGGTTCGAGCCTTGGCTGGGTCAGTTGGCGTTTCTGTGTGGAGTTTGTTCTCCCCATGTTCACGTGGGTTTCCTTCAGGTGCTCCGGTTTCCCCAAGTCCAAAGACGTGGTATAGGTGAATTGGGTAGGCTAAATTGTCCGTAGTGTATGTGTGTGAATGAGTGTGTATGGATGTTTCCCAGTGATGGGTTGTGGCTGGAGGGGTATCCGCTGCGTAAAACATATGCTGGATAAGTTGGCGGTTCATTCCGCTGTGGCGACGCCGGATTAATAAAAGGACTAAGCCGAAAAGAAAATTAATGAATATTTACAAATATTTCACTAAATATCACTCTGTTTGTCTATCTACAGTCTCTTTCTATACTTCTTATAGAAATCTCTACATTAAAAAAACAACTAAACAAAAAGTGACAAACTAATAATCTAAATATAAAGATAACGATTTGAATTACTTTTAGTCAATACTAGTTTTGTTGATAGCAACGATGACACCATCAGAATGATGACAAAATTGACATGATTAATTGAATAATTATGTACATGAAATTAACTAATCTATATACCTAATTTGATTTCAAAAGCGTTGTGATGAATGTTCGTGTTTTTTGCTAAGGTAAAATCCGCATTTCTTCGCGTTCCTGTGACGATCACGTGACGAAGTATTTACGAGGTAATCAAAACATTAGTTTGAAGGAGGTAAAATGGACTCAAAAAAAAATGACCCACCGTTGATTTTCGGCAGGAGGTCTTTGGAAATACTAGCCACTTGTCCAACTGTGGACCACGGCAGTCCTCGAGTCACCGCAAACATCACATTCTCATACACAAACTCCTGATGTAAAAACTGCCGCTTATCGTCGCCATCAAACTCCATCCATTCAAAACAGCGGCTCAGTCGATCGATACCTTCACCTCTCTGAAAAACACAGAATATGGGAGCTTTGATACAATGGGTGAGCAGTACTTCACACTGAATGATGATGGATTTACTGGATCGTGACATTATATATCATACAGCATCGGGTTTCTCTGCTCTGTCAACAAGTGCGTGCGCGCGCAGGTAAGAAACAGCCGTCGATTTAGTGTATCTCATGCTGTTTATTTGAGGCATAATGGTGTTTATTTGTGTGTGAATGTGGTGAAATGAAAGGTAAATGAGAGGTACCTTCATCCTCGAAATCTCTTGTAATGTGTGTATGGAGGCCATCATGACAGCTGCTGTTGTGTTTTTGTTGCCAGGAAACCCAGAAGACTTGAAACTGCACTCTCTGTTTCTATTAATACAAGCTGTATGTGCTGTTGGTGTAAAACACACACCAACATCTAGACTAATGTTGTGATATAAATTTTGATATTCTGTTAGACCTACATAATGAGCAATAAGCATGAAATGTTGAACAAATAATATTTTGTTTAATGATAAGGTAATGCCATTTTATTTAAGAAAATAATCATTTGATAAGCATCAGGTCCGTAGCCAGCCTAGTGAAAGGGGTGGTTATTTTTTTCTCAAAAGTGGACCTTTTTGGGGTTATTCGCCTCATTTTCTATTTAATTATGAGATTTAAATTCTAGTGACATTTTAAGCACTATTTTAAACTGGATTAGTTTGTCAGGTGGTCATATTAACCACAATTTTGATGTACCAAAAACATTTCCTAAAGATTTAGAACAAAGAAATATGAATAAATACTTATTTTTAATATACAAATGTGTTACATCATATTACATCATTAGAAAAATAGGAATCTGTTAAAGTTTTAAATTAAAAACTGTGGCCTATTGTCATTTATTAGGCAAATAACAAACTGGCCAGCACATTCAATTTTCCTCAATCAGAAGTCGGCCACTTAAATAATAAAAATTTTAACATAATAGTAATAATAATAATAGTAGTAATAATTTTAAAGTTTTAATAACTCATTTCTAATAACTGATTTCTTTTATCTTTGCCATGATGACAGTACATCAAATTTTACTAGATATTTTTTAAGACACTTCTATACAGCTTTTATTCTTGCAGAAATAAAACAAATAAGACTTTCTCCAGAAGAAAAAACATTATCAGACATACTGTGAAAATTTCCTTGCTCTGCTAAACATCATTTGGGAAATGTTTAAAAAAGAAAAAAAAATTCAAAGGGGGGCTAATAATTCTGACTTCAACTGTGTAAAGAGAAAATCAAACATGTCTCAAAAATCCTTTTGTACAAGGAACTACTTTCTTCCGCCATTCATTCACATCTGCAGCTGATGGTCAAAACAGCACAAACTACTTCACAAACGTCACTATAGAGCTAGTGTTTGAATGATTCTCTAGGGTAATGTCTAAAGTGATGACAAAACAGGTGATTTTGCTCACATTTAAGATTATAAGGCTGAACGGCATGAAATGCCATCAGTCTACAGAGATTTCCCAGTATGTCTCTGTTGCAATCAGATATAAATAATTAACAATAATTAACCCCAAAAAAGCCAAAGCAAACACTACCAGATTACTATGCTATACAGTAAATACAGCACTACAAAATACAAAAGAGAGAGATCGACTAAGAATGTCACTGACCTGTTTTGTAATGATTTGTCGACGCGCTGAATCTGCGAAATTATGAATATTTAAAATAGGCACTGTCCTTATGAATAAACCGCATAGATGCAATCTAAACAACTACATTCTCAACTAAAAAAAGCCTTAAAAGGCCGTTATATTGTCCAACAGTTGCAATATTTCACAAACTGTAGTGAGTTTATTGATCTGCTGTCACTCTATGTGGGCGGAGTAATACACAAGGGTGAAGAGTGCTGTTATTGCAGAAAATCGCACGGCTATTAGCCAATCAGATTCGAGTACCAGACAGGACTTTAAAATTAATTATACATGATTTACAAAAACATATTTTGTTTAATTAATAAGCAAATCTAACACTTAAATGTGAGTAGTTTATTATGTATATTTTTTTGCTTATAGCTAGGCCCACACGGAATCTGTGCGCACAGAATTTCACACAGATTTTCGCTGATATTTAGCCCATCATTCATTCTGTTTATTTACTTGTGTAAAGGTGTGAAAATTTATATTTATTCAGTTTTTATTGTAAGTAATTGGATTTGCATTGTGAGCATTAAATAAAAGTTAAAAAGGTATTATTTTTTAGTTCATATATTAAGGTAGTTATGATACTCCCAAAATCATTCCGCATAAATCTGCAAATTTTTAACAAAATTCTGCGCAGAAATAGCAAATAATGTCCACAGATTCTGTCTGGCCCTACTTACAGCCTATCTATTAAACCAGGGGTTCTCAACCTTTTGCAAGCTGGTTCCCCCAAAGTTGGTTCATTGCAGTTGGGGCCCCAGTGTGTGCATGGTTGCGTGCGTGTGTGTATTTCACAAAAACTAAAAAAAGCTTTAACTGTAGCCTATATTCTGACTAGTTTGTTCGTTATATATAACTAAATACGACCCCACGTTTTATACATTTGCAGCCTCTGCAACTTCCGTCTGTCATAAAAATTAATTCGGATAGTTTGATTTTCTGCATTTTTCGCATCTGTAGTAAATATTTTGAGAGGTGTTTTTGACAATTGAGAGCCACCAAATGACGAATATGAAAAAACGAATACGACAGTTTTGAACTCAGGTGCAAGGACCTTAAACTTTTGAGGCTTGCGCAGCTTCTTGAGGAGAAATCAAACAAATGAGCGCCGTTTTCTAAAGTCTATGAGCGCAGCACACACAAATAAACAAAATTGACATACTGCAGTTACATTTCAAAATGTGGTGTTTTTTATGTTTATAACATTTGAATACAGTTCAGCAACATGCAGTTGAAGTCAGAACTATTAGCCCCCCTGTTTATTTTTTCCCCAATTTCTGATTAACAGAGAGCAGATTTTTTCAACACATTTCTAAACATAAAAGTTTTAATAACTCATTTCAAATAACTGATTTATTTTATCTTTGCCATGATGACAGTAAACAATATTTTACTAAATATTTTTCAAGACACTTCTATACAGCCTAAAGTGACATTTAAAGGCTTAACTAGGTTAATTAGGTTAACTAGGCAGGTTAGGGTAATTAGGCAAGTTATTGTATAAGGATGGTTTGTTCTGTAGACAGTCAAAAAAAAAAAATAGCTTAAAGGGGCTAATAACTTTGACTCTAAAATGGTTCACAAAAAATTAACAACTGCTTTTATTCTATCTGAAATAAAACAAATAAGACTTTCTCTAGAAGAAAAAACATTATCAAAAAAACATAATTTCCTTGCTCTGTTAAACATCATTTGGGAAATATTTAAAAAAGAAAAAAACTCAAAGGGGGGCGAATAATTCTGACTTCAACTGTAAATCATCACACGACCTGACGACCAAGAGAGCTGACATATGACCATCACTTAATTTACCATCACCTCACGATTTAAAATGTGACACTGATTTCATATGACAGTTCAACAAACAAGTTAATAATATTAGGTCACTAATATTTTTGATGAAATAATCATGGCTGTTTTGGTCTATTTTAGCAGCGAAAATAGATCCGATAAATTCGAACAAAGATCACAAATTTGCTAATTTTTTATTTTTATTTTTTCAGTTTTTTCTCCTCCCAGTCTGTAGCCTTCTCGCGTCCCCCAGCGAGGCGCGCCCCACCGGTTGAGAACCACTGTATTACATAAATAATTAGTATAATATTAATCTTGTTTAATTTGTTTGCTTTGGCTGCAAAGTTTGATTGCAAAATGAAGAAAAATGCATAACTTTTACAATACAATAGTATTGAATCTGTAAATCTAAATGATTAGTTTTTCAAAATACATGTACTGTATGCTGTCAACATACACTCTATTGTAACTCACACTCTATTGTTGGTCAGCATCGTGCTGTATAGGTTGCTATTTATGTGCTTCAATGTCTAAACTAAGAACAACAGGTCGTTTTTGGAGAGCTAAGAGTTAATTCAGTTTGGCACAGATGGCCACGCAGTCTAATCCTCTTTCATAGAGTCCCACTCCTCCTCCTCCTTCTCTCGGGATGAAGGTCTGCCTGTGATAATTAGCCTAATGGAATGAATGACTGTGGATTGACAATATGCAGTTGTGTGCATGTATGTGCGTAGGTGGAAAGTGACAATCCTCAGGAGAAACGCTTTCAAACGTTTTTTCATCCTCACACGAGGCTCAGTACAGAACGCTTGGATTTTCAGCAAAACCTGTTGAATTCTCAGACTGGATTACTTTACGTATTGACAAAGTTTGGAGGATTTGGCGGCCGAGGAGAATGAATCGGTGCTTACGAGGTAGGACAATGTGGGGAATTAGGACAGAGAGTCAAGATGGCTCTGTTTGTTAAAGGGACAGTGCATCCAAATATTAATATTCGGTCATCATTTCACTCACTTGTTTGAGTTTCTTTCTTCTGTTTAACACAAAGGAAGATATGCTGGGGGAAGAAGCAGCTATTGATTTGAATTGATCTTATAAAAACTTAATCAAATGTCATGTGATCGCTTGCTCTTTTTAATTAACGCACAGGACACAGTATGTTTTTTTAAATTTTGCATAAATGTATACTTTAGAGACATGTATAGATTTTTTTTGTTATTTATATTGGTATTTGTCACAATAAAGCAGACATTTTACTCATTTTTAATATTTACTATTTATATAAAATGACTTTTATTTAATTTAATTTAATGCAGACACCAATATGGCACGTCTCGTTTCTGATCCACATCTGTTTTAGGATCAGTTGAAAATACAACGCAAAGGCTTCAAATGGTTAATGCTTCTGACAGGCCGTTAATATCCTAGCTCATTACTGGTTACTTAATGCACTTAACAGCACATTAACTTTACAACATAAAAACTCAAAGGCCTTGAAATTGTTTAGTCAATTTTTCAAGTGAGGCATAAAATGAGTTTAAGAAAATGTCTACATAATAAGAAATGAATTGCAATGAATTACAATGACAGATACTATTGAAGACCAAATGATTAGCCCTCCAGTGAAATGTTAATTCTTTTTCAAATACTTCCTATAAGAGCTAGGATGTTTTCAGTGCGTAATCATACATGTTTTCTGTATTCCTACACTGTTAAAAAAATCTTGGTTGCCTTAAATTTTTAAGCTAAATCAAATGAACCCATACCTTCCAACATTTGTCTCTGAAAATCCGGGAGACTGGGGGTGGGGGGTGGTTGGGGGTTTGTGGCGGTGGCAGTGTCTGAAAAACACTGTTGAGAACCAGTAACTGTGCTGTGGTGTAAGTAACTTTACCATGGAGTGGGTTTGGGGCGGCCGCTGCGATCGCATACTATACTAAAGTTAGACCCGGGGGTGTTTCAGACTGTACCATAAAGCTGAGGACTGGGAAATTACGGGATTATGAGAGAATTACAGGAGAAATAACAAAACGGGAGGGTGGCTGGAGATGGGTCTGAAATACGGGAGACTTCCGGGAAAAACGGGAGTGTTGGCAGGTATGAATTAACCTGCTGTGTTCTATTCCCACTTATCCCCCCTATGCATTTAGAACATTCTAACATTCAAAGTTGGAATTATTAAAAATAAAAAAGCATTAAGTTAATCTAGGTGTAATTTGCTTTCAAAGTATTTTTACAGTTCAGTTTTAGTGATCTTCATGTTTACAATTGTGCTCCCTTCGCAGTGCACTTTGAAATCTTTAATATAATTTTGAACACAGCCTCATGGCGAAAGCTATAGGTATGTTTAAAAGCGGAAATTATGTTACGTCCTCAAAGCTTGTAAAAATAAAAAACATAGCATACGGTAATTCTTTTATTTTATAGTGGGTTATTTATTAAGTTTCTCTGCTGTATATGACATGGGTTTGTTGGTTAGACTTATTTGAACTTATTTGGATTTAAAACAGCTTGCATAACTCATAAAGTTAAGTTGGAACATGATTAACTTAGTTTAATAAGTTATAATAGTTAGACCACCATCTCCACGCCAGATAAATACGATCCAGCCCCGGCCGCCAGATCTTGTCAGGAAATGTCTGTTTCTCCAGGTATATGGACAACAAGTCAGTACAGTTTCCAATACCTAAACCTGTTAACCCGTATTCAACTGAATAAACAGTATCCTATCAATATAGGAGTTGACTGAGAAAACCAGAGAGGAGCAGAAGCAGGAGACGAAGTAATGATGATAACGAAAGAGCAGAGTTTATTGAATAATCTTAGTTGCGTTGCGCATGATTCAATGCTCAGACTTCGTCTGACCAGGATAAATCCAACAAGTGTTATTATACCACAAGCAACAGCAATGGAATAATACTGCTTCACAACATTGTCCAGAGACAATACCGACCTTGAAATGGAGACCTTCTCTCATCTCTTACTCATGAAAACAAGTTTTGCTTCAATCCACAGTCATAAGATTATAACAATATGGAAAAATGAAAATAACAATGAAGCAATAATTGTATTAAAAGAGTAATAATAAAATATAAAAACAATAAAATCACAAATAATCAATAATAATAATAATCAAATCATTAACTACTGATCATTAAAATAATATAAGGATAATTATATAAATGACTAATGATCATATGATTAAATGAAATATTTAAATGAAGAATAAATGAATAAAAACAAATCAAAATAAAACACAACACAAATAAATGGTTGCTTTTTTTAAAACAACACACACATAAGTTTGCAACAAGGATTCTCAGGTCCTTAGTTAGATTCTTCACAATGAACGAAAAACATGTGTTGTCGTGACTTATTGATCATATAATGTTTTACGATGTTCTATGGATGTCAGTGGCTGCTTTTTTACAACATTCTTCAAAATAATTTGCTTTGTGTTTAATAAAAAAAAAGAAATTCATAAGAGTTTAGCACCAATTGAGTGTGAGGAAATGAATTTTTGAGTGAACTGTTCCTTTAACACAAACAAGGCCTGTTTTTAGGTTTTAATGTATGTTGAAGAGCATGCTGTCTGTGCATTGGTGATTTTATGCTTGAGTAAATATGAGTATATTTCAGACTGAAGTATTTATATGTGTGAGAGTAATCGAGACAAGACAGATTTGCTTTATAATTTAATTGAAAGTTTTCATTTCATAGTAAAGTCCTGATGATAAAGCATTAATTTAAAGGTGCTGTATGTAAGTTTTTGACTCTTCTAAAGCATAAAAATACCATAATATGTTTGCAGATATTTAAGAAACATCCCTAGTGAACATACTTGTTTAACTGAAAAACAATGCTGAAGTCAGATATTCTGCTTAGAAAATGGTTTTTCCGTGCTGGAACGCTGTCTTTGTTTAGGTAAAGTTAACCTGCAGAATGTCAGTTTAGCCAATTATATTTCAGCACTCCGGGTTGCCTTGTTGGAAAACAGCGTATTTCATTCATTCACTCAGAAAGGCTCTGAAAGCATGCGCCCGTGACCGAAATGGACAGTGTCAGACGTCGAAATGAGACAGATTCAGTTCCACATGAGGTTATTAATTAGCAAATGATATAAATATTACGAACGTAAACATTAGGTGAGCAGGTTACATTGTAATCTCGAGTCCTAACAACACGCAAACAGCAGTTTGGCTGTTTGCACCAGACGAAACACGACAAAAATGTAAATACAGCCTTTCAGAAGCACAGAATAAGCACTCACTCACGAAACGGTAAGGTTTAGAATCCATTCAAACTCACATTGTTAGCATTTAGCACTGAATAAAACACACGAGGCTTACCTGAGGTGCACTGTCATAGGTTTCACATGTTCAGCTGTGAGAAATTGAAGCCGTTTCTAATTTATCAATTCGAGGTGTTGGTTAGAACTAAAACTCCTTTTAATATGGAAAATATTCCCTCTATCGCGTGTCGTTGCTTTTATTTAGAACACAGGTTTAAATCACTCGCTCCTGTACTCAATCTGGCATCCCATGCGTGCGTTTATTTTGATCTAGGAGTGCAATACCTAGTTCAACCACTGGGTGTCAAACTTGCATACTGCACCTTTAAACATTGGTATATAAAGCATTTCTTTGACTTTTAAACACTTTTAAAGGTCTCGTGAAGTGCTTTGAAATATACATTTTTATTCGATGTTTGACGTAATCTCAACCGAAACATGATCTGGGACAGAGTAGCTCCTCCCCTTTTTTAAAAACAGCCAATAGTGTTTTGTTTTATCAGCACTCAAAAACAAATGAGAAGCGTCTTGAAGGGGGCGGGGCATGTCAGATACTAGAGAGAATTTGATTGGTTATGACGAGGTGACGTGAATAAAACTGTTGATCCATTTGGGCGGAAGTGACAAACTACAAGCTTTACATGTTTATATCAGTTTTATATCTTCTAAATGTGAATTTTGTCACTGTTTTAGAGGACATTAGCTAATAGATATCCTAAAAACAATGATGGCAATACATAATATTTTACTATAGTTATTTTGCAAGATACTACTGTAGTATTTGGCTTAAAATGACATTTAAAGGCTTAACTAGGTTAATTACTGTAGGTTAAAGTTAGGTTAACTAGGAAAGTCATTGGGCAACAGTGGTATGTTTTGTAGCCAATTAAAAAAAATCATTATGGGGTTAACATTATTGACCTTAGCAGTGTTTTTTAAATGATTTTTAAGGTGTTTTTCACCTTTAATTGCAAAGGACAGTGGAGGTTACAGACAGGAAAATATTGGTTGCAGAGAGAGGGGAAAGGTCGGCAAAAGACCTCAAGCCAGGAATCAAACACAGGTCGCTGTGAGTACCACAGTATAGCACACTTAACCACTACACTATTGGCGCCGATGGCTTTAGCAGTTGTATTAATTTTTTAAAATATATTTTTTATTTTTCCAGCCAAATATAAAAAACATCAGGAATAAGGGCTGGACAATATTTAGTTTGAGCATCAATATCGCAATGTGTGTATCTACATATAGTCACATCTCAGGAAAGGATTGTTTATTAAAGATATTATTTATTCATTCATTCATTTTCTTTTCGGCTTAGTCCTTTTATTAATCTGGGGTCGCCACAGCGGAATGAACCGCCAACTTACCCAGCATATTTTTTACGCAGCGAAAGCCCTTCCAGCTGCAACCCATCTCTGGGAAAAAAAGATATTATTAATTTACTGTCATTATTATTTTTGCAATAATGACCATGTTAGTTTACGTTAGATTGTTCAGTTTCTGTACTTGAATACTGTTAGACATAAAAGCACATAAAGCACTGTTTATTTATTTATTTTTGCTTGTAATTCATTATAATTTATGCAGACTCACTGCATAGAAAAAGACTTGATCATCCCAGTCGATCTAAATTAATGAAATCTTTCCAAATATATCTATTTATTTATCTATTTAGCTCGAGTTATCCAAATAATCTGGTAAAATTTTATTTATTTCGCAATATATCGCAGCAAAACAAAATATCGCAATGCCAGATTTTTCCAATATCATGCAGCCCTAATAGGAATGTACAAAAAAGAAAATAGGAAACACTCTGTTATTGCTCTGTTAAAAGGAACTTATTCTATATACATATATAATATGAAATTGGCGTCACGGTGGCGCAGTAGGTAGCACGATCGCCTCACAGCAAGAAGGTCGCTAGTTCGAGCCTCAGCTGGGTCATTTGGCATTTCTGTGTGGAATTTGCATGTTCTCTCCAAGTCTCCATGTTTGTGTGGGTTTCCTCCGGTTTCCCCCACAAGTCTAAAGACATGCGGTACAGGTGAATTGGGTAAGCTAAATTGTCTGTAGTGTATGTGTGTGAATGAGTGTGTATAGATGTTTCCCAGTGATGGGTTGCAGCTGGAAGGGCTTCCGCTGCGTAAAACATATGCTGGATAAGTTGGCGGTTCATTCCGCTGTGGCGACTCCAGATTAATAAAGGGACTCAGCTGAAAAGAAAATTAATGAATGAATGAATAATATGAACTTTTACAGGACGGCTAATAAGACTGTATCTGTCATTGTAATTCATTTCTTATTATGTATACATTTTATGCCTTACTTGAAAAATTGACTAAGCATTTTTGAGTTTTTATGTTGTAAAGTTAATGTGCTGTTAAGTTCATTAAGTAACCACTAATGAGCTAGGATATTTTAAAGGCCATTTAAAGCCTTTGCTAATTACACTTTTATTTTCAGTTGATCCTTAAACAGATGTGGACCAGAAATGAGATGTCCCATTTTGGTGTCTGCATTAAATAAAATTAAAGTGATTTTATAAATAGAACGCAGATTAAATGCGAGTGAAATGTCTCCTTTAATGTTTCAAATAACATTTGAAAAAAATAAAGTATCATAATTTGGTTAAAATAATGTTTTATTATGGGCGACATGGTGGTTTTGTAGTTTGCATGTTCTCCCCATGTTGGTGTGGGTTTCCTTCGGGTGTTCCGGTTTCCCCCACAGTCCAAACACATGTGCTATATAGGTGAATTGAATAAACTAAATTAGCCATAGTGTGCGTGTGTGTGTTTGTGTGTGTGTGAATGTGAGAGTGTAGGGGTGTTTCCCAGTACTGGGTTGCAGCTGGAAGGGCATCCGCTGTGTTAAACATTTGCTGGATAAGTTGGCGGTTCATTCCGCTGTGGCTGCCCCTGATGAATAAAGGGACTAAGCTGAAGGAAAATTAATGAGTATTTTATTATCATTCAAGTAGATATATTTATGCAAAAATAAAAAGCATAAGCATACTAATACCATAGGAATTAACAGGAATGTATGGGAATTTACGGAAATAAACTGTGAATTTGGTCAATTGAAGGTTAGCCTATGACAGGGTACTTATAATTGAAAAAAATATACTGCATAGTTTTGGCAAAAACAACCAGATTTAAAGAGCCCCTTATTCATTAAAAAGGGTCATGTTTTGGTTTTAAGGGTCTCCAACATCAGTCTAATATGCATGCAAGGTCAAAAAACACTTTCATTGTCTTATAATCTGCATTTATTTTTACCTAATTATCCCAGCGACTCCCATATGAATCGTTCAGTGATTTATTTGTTCCCAAAACCCTCCTTAGCGCGAAGCTAATCTGCGCTGATTGGACCGATGACAGCCTGTTGCGATTGGTCGACAGCGTTCAGCGCATACCTGCCAACACTCCCGTTTTTCCCGGGAGTCTCCCGTATTACAGACCCATCTCCCGTATTGTTTTATCTCCCGGAAAACTCCCGGAATTCCAGTCCCCCCCAGCTCCTCAGCTTTTTGGTACAGTTCGGCCTAAAACCTGGTGCATGTTGATACACCTTTGAATGGAGATTTTTCAGGACCACACTCGAAACCAAGGGGTAAGAAAATTTCCCAGAATACACCAGCCACAACAGCAGGATAGCTGCACTGAGAGATCCACAAATTAGTATTTTTTTGTCATTATTACGAAATTTTTACAACAAACAAACACATGTTTTAATATATTCATAACCGCGTTCGTGTTTTACCGTCATGCTTTAAAAAAACCCCAGCTAAAATAAAAACCGCTAAATTTCGCTATCTATAATCCCTACTAACTCCTGTACAGCAGTCCTACAACATTCTGACACTCGATGACACTCGAATACCTTGTCAGAAAAGTCTAGTGGCTGGGAATGAGCTTTTTACAGTGTCTGCTATAATGTTAATGTTGTTTGTGGTGTGTTTACATAGATGAATATGGCCACTGTGTAAATGCGCAATATACAGGGAGTGCAGAATTATTAGGCAAGTTGAATTTTTGAGGATTAATTTTATTATTGAACAACAACCATGTTCTCAACGAACCCAAAAAACTCATTAATATCAAAGCTGAATATTTTTGGAAGTAGTTTTTAGTTTTAGCTATTTTAGGAGGATATCTGTGTGTGCAGGTGACTATTACTGTGCAGAATTATTAGGCAACTTAACAAAAAACAAATATATACCCATTTCAATTATTTATTTTTACCAGTGAAACCAATATAACATCTCAACATTCACAAATATACATTTCTGACATTCAAAAACAAAACAAAAACAAATCAGTGACCAATATAGCCACCTTTCTTTGCAAGGACACTCAAAAACCTGCTATCCATGGTGAATGGATCAAAACACTGACAGAATCCATCAACATTGCGTGCAGCAGCAACCACAGCCTCCCAGACACTGTTCAGAGAGGTGTACTGTTTTCCCTCCTTGTAAATCTCACATTTGATGATGGACCACAGGTTCTCTATGGGGTTCCGATCAGGTGAACAAGGAGGCCATGTCATTAGTTTTTCTTCTTTTAGACCCTTTCTTGCCAGCCACGCTGTGGAGTACTTGGACGCGTGTGATGGAGCATTGTCCTGCATGAAAATCATGTTTTTCTTGAAGGATGCAGACTTCTTCCTGTACCACTGCTTGAAGGTGTTTTCCAGAAACTGGCAGTAGGACTGGGAGTTGAGCTTAACTCCATCCTCAACCTGAAAAGGCCCCACAAGCTCATCTTTGATGATACCAGCCCAAACCAGTACTCCACCTCCACCTTGCTGGCGTCTGAGTCGGACTGGAGCTCTCTGCCCTTTACCGATCCAGCCACGGGCCCATCAAGACTCACTCTCATTTCATCAGTCCATAAAACCGATCTTATTGCCACATTATATCATTATGATAACATAATATATGCCTTCAATGCTCTTTGTTACTGAAGGCTTGGAAATTTTGGAAATCATTTTACACCGTTTACCTTATTTCCAATGATTGAAATGATCCCGAACAGATGTAGATTCCTGTTGTAGATCTAGTAAATCTGCCTCATGTCTCCTCCCTCATCTCACACGTATCCCATGAGTCTTAAATATTCAGTAATCTGACAGCATTGTATTGCAGGTTTCTCCCAACGGTCTGCCAAGTTCTCGGTTACTAATTGTGCAAATCATGTGTAGCACTTTCAACCGTTAATTCAACCTTTAGAGAGTTATAATTAGCGTCAAATATATGCACACGTCTCCGAGGTGTTTAGTAATTAATTAGCTCTAATTAAATGAGCTTAGTGTATCATTGCAAGAATCATTGGAATAAAGCAGTAGCGGCGCTGCAATTAAACACAGAACATCTAAACCTCCGTATTAATGTTCCTTCATGTTGGGGGTAATAGTGGGTCACTTAAGAGTACAGAGGATGTGCTGATGTCTTTTCCTGAGATTACAGTAAGCCTGTGCTTTGGCAGTACTAGCAGTCACTTGTGTCCGGTTACACTACAGTTTCTTTTTTAATGACTTGACTATTTTATATACTTTTGTAAATTTGAAAACCACCCACAGCACCATAATAAACACACTAGCAACCACTCAGAAGCCACTAGAAATACTGGAGTGGCCACATACTGTAGAACACATTTGAATACACCTAAAACTACAAATACTCTATTAAAGGGGACCTATTATGGCCCTTTTTACTATAGATGTAAAATAAGTCTCTGATGTCCCTAGAGTGTGTGTGTGTGTGTGTGTGTGTGTGTGTGTGTGAAGTTTCAGCTCAAAATACCACACAGATAATGTTTGATAACTGTTTGAAACGGACTCTTTTAGGCTTTGATCCTAAATGTGCTGTTCTGGTCGCTTTGAATTTAAATAAGAGTCTCCCATAAATAGTAGACCATCTACTAAGTGTAACTGTGGAATACTCATTTTGACATATTATGATTTGGGGCATACTGATTCTATTTATGAATACTAATTAGGATGGGTAATATGCAAATTAGGGTGCAGCATACAAATACTCTCACAACACCATAAAATTCACTCAGAGCATCTCAGAGCCTAGCAACTACCAAGAGCACCTAATGAATACTTTAGAAATTGGAACCACCTCGAACACCCTGTGAATGCCTTAGCAACCACCTAGAACACCGTAACAATCTCTCAGAGCATGTTAGTAATACCCTAGCAACCACCTAGAACACCCTATGAATGCCCTGCTAACCACCTAGAACACCTAATCAATGCCCTAGCCACCACATAGAACACCATAACAACCCCTCAGAGCATCTTAATATTACCCTAGCAACCACCTAGAACACCCTATGAATGCCCTGCTAACCACATAGAACACGTAATGAATGCCTTAGCAACCACCTAGAACACCATAACAACCACTCAGAGCATCTTAATAACAACCTAGCAACCACCTAGAACACCTAATGAATGCCTTAGCAACCACTTAGACAACTGTAACAACCCCTCAGAGCATGTTAGTAATACCCTAGCAACAACCTAGAACACCCTGTGAATGCCCTAGCAACCACCTAGAACACCCTGTGAATGCCCTAGCAACCACCTAAAACACCACGTGAATGCCCCAGCAACCACCTAAAACACCACTTGAATGCCCTAGCAACCACCTAGAACACCGTAACAACCTCTCAGAGCATTAGTAATACTCTAACAACCACCTGGAACACCCTATGAATGCCCTGCTAATCACATAAAACATCAAATTAATGCCTTAGCAACCACCTAGAACACTGTAACAACCACTCAGAGCATCTTAATAACACCCTAGCAACCACCTCGAACGCCTAATGAATGCCTTAGCAACCACCTAGAACATCGTAACAATCTCTCAGAGCATGTTAGTAATACCCTAGCAATCACCTAGAACACTCAATGAATGCCCTAGCAACCACCTAGAACACTGTAACAATCTCTCAGAGCATCTTAGTAATACCCTAACAACCACCTAGAACACCCTATGAATGCCCTGCTAACCACCTAGAACACCTAATCAATGCCCTAGCCACCACATAGAACACCATAACAACCCCTCAGAGCATCTTAATATTACCCTAGCAACCACCTAGAACACCCTATGAATGCCCTGCTAACCACATAGAACACGTAATGAATGCCTTAGCAACCACCTAGAACACCATAACAACCACTCAGAGCATCTTAATAACAACCTAGCAACCACCTAGAACACCTAATGAATGCCTTAGCAACCACTTAGACAACTGTAACAACCCCTCAGAGCATGTTAGTAATACCCTAGCAACAACCTAGAACACCCTGTGAATGCCCTAGCAACCACCTAGAACACCCTGTGAATGCCCTAGCAACCACCTAAAACACCACGTGAATGCCCCAGCAACCACCTAAAACACCACTTGAATGCCCTAGCAACCACCTAGAACACCGTAACAACCTCTCAGAGCATTAGTAATACTCTAACAACCACCTGGAACACCCTATGAATGCCCTGCTAATCACATAAAACATCAAATTAATGCCTTAGCAACCACCTAGAACACTGTAACAACCACTCAGAGCATCTTAATAACACCCTAGCAACCACCTCGAACGCCTAATGAATGCCTTAGCAACCACCTAGAACATCGTAACAATCTCTCAGAGCATGTTAGTAATACCCTAGCAATCACCTAGAACACTCAATGAATGCCCTAACAACCACCTAGAACACTGTAACAATCTCTCAGAGCATCTTAGTAATACCCTAACAACCACCTAGAACACCATATGAATGCCCTGCTAATCACCTAGAACACCCAATGAATGCCTTAGCAACCATCTAGAACACTGTAACAACCCCTCAGAGCATGTTAGTAATACCCTAGCAACTACCTAGAACACCCTATGAATGCCCTAGCAACCACCTAAACACCATGTGAATGCCCTAGCAACCACCTAGAACACCCTATGAATGACCTGCTAATCACATAGAACACCCAATGGATGCCTTAGCAACCACCTAGAACACCATAGCAACCACTCAGAGCATCATAATAATACCCTAGCAACCACCTAGAACACCCTGTGAAAGCCTTAGCAACCACCTAGAATACCTTAACAATCTCTCAGAGCATGTTAGTAATACCCTAGCAACCACCTAGAACACGTAATGAATGCCCTACTAACCACCTAGAACACGTAATGAATGCCTTTGCAACCACCTAGAACACCATAACAACCACTCAGAGCATCATAATAACACCGTAGCAACCAACTAGAACACCTAATGAATGCCTTAGCAACCACCTAGACAACTGTAACAACCCCTCAGAGCATGTTAGTAATACCCTAGCAGCAACCTAGAGCACCAAGTGAATGCCTTAGCAACCACCTAGAACACCGTAACAACCTCTCAGAGCAATACTAATACTCTAACAACCACCTAGAACACCCTATGAATGCCCTGCTAATCACATAAAACATTAAATTAATGCCTTAGCAACCACCTAGAACAATGTAACAACCCTTCAGAGCATGTTAGTAATACCCTAGCAACCACCTAGAACACCCTATGAATGCCCTAGCAATCACCTAAACACCATGTGAATACCCTAGCAACCACCTAGAACACCCTATGAATGCCCTAGCAATCACCTAAACACCATGTGAATGCTCTAGCAACCACCTAGAACACCCTATGAATGACCTGCTAGTCACATAGAACACCTAATTAATGCCTTAGCAACCACCTAGAACACCGTAACAATCTCTCAGAGCATGTTAGTAATACCCTAGCAACCACCTAGAACACCCAGTGAATGCCTTAGCAACCACCTAGAACACCTTAACAACCACTTAGAGCATCTTAATAACACCCTAGCAACCATCTAGAACATCCTATGGATGCCTTAGCAACCACCTAGAACACCCTGTGAATGCTCTAGCAACTACCTAGAACACCATGTGAATGCCCTAGCAACCACCTAGAACACCCTATGAATGCCCTGCTAATTTCATAGAGCATCCAATAAATGCCTTAGCAACCACCTAGAACATCGTAACATTCTCTCAGAGCATGTTAGTAATACCCTAGCAACCACCTAGAACACTATGAATGCCCTAGCAACCACCTAGAACACCCAATGAATGCCTTAGCAACCACCTAGAACACCGTAACAACTCCTCAGAGCATCTTAGTAATACCCTAGCAACCCCCTAGAACACCCTATGAATGTCCTAGCAACCACCTAGAACACCATATGCACGCCCTAGTAACCACCTAGAACACCATATGAATGCTCTGCTAATCATCTAGAACACCCAATGAATGCCTTAGCAACCACCAAGAACACCGTAACAACCTCTCAGAGCGTGTTAGTAATACCCTAGCAACCACATAGAACACCTATTTAATGCTTTAGCAACTACATAGAACACCGTAACAACCTTTCAGAGCATCTTAGTAATACCCAAGCAACTAACTAGCAAACCCTATAAATGCCTGAGCCTGTAACTACCTATAACACCATAGCAACCAACTGGAACCCCATATTAATGCCCTAGCAAGCACCCTTAGAAATATCATCTACCCTCGTAACCACCTACAACACCATTTGAATGCCGTAGCAACCACCAAGAGCACACTAGCAACCCCATAGAACACTCGGAAACAGCTCAGGACATCTCTTATCAACACTCTATTAACAACATAGAAAGCTCTATGATTTCCCTTAACAATGTGCTGTTAACTAGCAATACCCTCACGACCACTTTGAACACTCAAGCAATGCCCTAGCACAACTACATACAACACCAAATTAGTGCCCTAGCAACCACCTTAGCAATTTCCTAGCAACCATGTACTGTAGAACGTCATATATATGAATGCCCTTGAATGCAACCTAGAATGTTTTCCCAGCAATGACCTTAGTGATTGTCCTAGCAACCATCTACATAATCACATACGTAGAATATCGTAGCAACAGCCTAGCAACAATTCAGAACAAGTAAGACCCGCAAAAACACTGCCTCGGCAACCAAACATCTAAACGTTGTGTTTGCAAATTAAACACACCACCAAGAGCCAGTCTTCATCATTTTATTCAGTTTACCATTCATTTTCCTTCAGCTTAGTCTCTGATTTATCAGAGGTGGCCACAGCGGAATGAACCGCCAACTTTTCCAGCATATGCTTTACACAGCAGATGCCCTTCCACCTGCAACCCAGTACTGGGAAACATACACACTCACATTCACACACACTCATACACCAGTTTAGTTTATTCAATTCACCTACTGTATAGCGCATGTGTTTGGACTGTGGGGGAAACCGTCACTAGCCATTCGTTGTTCTTATTAATTTAATGTGAAAATACATAAATGCCTAATCAAATGCATACTGTAGCTACCCGCCGGTTTTAAAACATCACGCTTCCCAAATACTGATGTCCATGCGCTTCATTTATTGAACACCGTGAAACTAAAAAGATAAACAAACCAAATGTTTCACACAAACACAATCAAGGACATCAAATAAAAAAATTATCTACAAACAATGTTTCGTTTACCGTGTTGACCTGATAACCAGCAGTAGAATAATCAGGAGCATTTAACATGTGTCTGCATTGAGATCTCACTATGCAAACTCTCGCACATTAAATCAATTAATGAGGACCATGTGACCTCTGACTTAGGCCAACCGGAAACACGGAAATATATAAATTAAACAAACCAATAAGCTTTCAAATACATGAAATACAAAAAAAAAATACAAGCTAAGCAATTAGCGTCAGCTACACATGCAATGATAATTGTTTTAAAGCATATGGTGCTGTGTGGTTGTGCAGAGGCACAACTGGATTCAGAGAGAACAAGCAATCATGCACTGTAGGCCAGATTCACAGTCATTTTCATCTCAAGGTGACCTTAGAAACTGCATATAAATCAATGCGCTTGATGCAGCAGGGCCACATGATTGAAAAGATGACTTCTCAAACCATAAGGAGGGTTCACAGAGAATATACACTCAATTATTCTAGAAATAGTTGCTATAGTTCAGTTAAATGGCCTAACATGCATGCTAAATCGTTTCATGAAGCATTTGATGGGTTATTTTTTATATATAATAAAATATATAATGAATATATTAATATATAATTAAATATAGTGAGGGCAACACGGTGGCTCAGTGGTTAGTACTGTCGCCTCGCAGCAAGAAGATTGCTGGTTCGAGTCCCAGCTGGGTCAGTTGGCATTTCTGGTGCAGTTTGCATGTTCTCCCTGTGTTGGCGTGGGTTTCCTCCGGGTGCTCTGTTTTCCCCCACAATAAATTGGCCGTAGTGTATGAGTGTGAATGAGAGAGTGTATGGGTGTTTCCCAGTACTGGGTTGCAGCTGGAAGGGCATCCGCTGTACAAAACATATGCTAATGAACAACAATGTGCGCTAAAACATATACAATTTTTTAATGATATTATTGTTGTTTTACCATATATTTGAGAATAACAATAACAATTGCCGGCAGCTAGCTCTCTGAAACTCTCACATGGTCGCCCACTGAAGCTAAGCAGGGCTGCGCCTGGTCAGTACCTGGATGGGAGACCACATGGGAAAGCTAGGTTGCTGCCGGAAGTGGTGTTAGTGAGGCCAGCAGAGGGCGCCCAACCTACGGTCTGTGTGGGTCCTAATGCCCCAGTATAGTGAAGGGGACTCTATACTGCTCAGTGAGCGCCGTCCTTCGAAAAAGAGTAGGGGTTTTACCCCGGCATCCTGGCCAAATCCCACTGGCCTCTGTCCATCATGGCCTCCTAACCATCCCTTGGCTTAATCACTCTGTTTCCTCTCCACCAATCCGCTGGTGTGTGGTGTGCGGTCTGGTGCAAAATGGTTGCCGTCGCGTCATCTAGGTGGATGCTGCACACTGGTGGTGGATGAGGAGATTCCCCCCCTATGTGTAAAGAGCTTTGAGTGCCCAGAAAAGCGCTATATAAATGTAAGGATTTATTATTATTATTATTATTATTATTATTATTATAATAGCACACTCATATTAACCTTTATTTTACCTCTACAGAATCGTGAGAAAATTGTGATCTTTATTTTAAGCAAAAAATCATGATTCTCATTTTAACCAGAATCGGGCAGCCCTTGTTTACATTATACTGTATGATACAAGCAATCATTAGTTGAGATTTCTCATACAAAATATGCTTTTTATGAATATATTATTTGGATCATGTTAAATTGATTTATTTTTATAATGAAGAGTACAGAGAAAATGAAATGCAGTTAACATCTAATGTGCAGTGTAAATAACAATACTGTATGAATAAAACTAAAATATGTGTATATACATTAGTTTTATGATGTATAATGTATAGCATGAGGTAGAGGGTAGAGAACAGCTCAATGCAAATGTAATTACAATAGAAGTTTAAAGGCACAGTGGGTAATTTTCTCCACTAGAGGGCGTGTATTCACAACAAACAAAGGCATATTTTGATGACGCTGTGAATGAGTGTGGAATCATGCGAGTTGTGGTCTTCATTACATATATGGGACTCCTGCAGAAATTATGATGGATGAGCAACATGTATTCAATTATTACATACAAGTATTCAACACTTATTATCATGGTAGTATGAAGCAGGGTAAAGGCTCGTACACACCAGGACGCGTTTCGTTTGCGTTTATCGTCAGCATTTTTCAAGAAGTTTTTCCGTATTCAAATCCAAGCGATTTTCACAGGCGTCGATCAGAAGAGTACGCAAAATCACTCCTTGACGTTAGATGTCGCTACACAACTTTAAGCTTCTGACACGCGCTTGTAACACAGAAGAAGAAGACAAAGTTGACATGCTTGTTGTTATGGATGGTTCAAGTAGCAGCTCCAACTCTAGTGATGAAGAACTTATTATTGTTCATCAGTGCAATAAGCAGCTCCACGTTCATATCGCCTCTGGGCATCTTCTTCAGTGTGCGCTCGCATTGACAGTTTTAAGCTTGAGTGCCTCCAAGTGCTGTTTACTGTAACTTCAGCAGCTCTGTGCACATGAACAAAAGTGCCAATCTGATTGGTGGAGATGGTTTTGACGTGGCGCGTCAAAACTAAAAAAACGAGCATGAGGCGTTTCTTAAAAAATGACGCTTTTGCGCCTGCCGTTTTGCGTGTTGGTGTGCACGATCACATTGGCGCTCTTTATTTAGTCACGAGGCGTTAAACGTCGACGGAAAACACGAGCAAAAAAATGTCTCGGTGTGCACGGGCCTTAAGGCTGACTTTTATTTCAGCATGTTGATGTACCTTCATGTAAACTGAATATTGAGTAGGGGGCGTGGCTTTCTTTTTGAGCATCATTCCCTCATAGCAAACTAACGGTAAGAGGGGTGTGGCTTAGAATATAGTGACTGAACCTGTCAAACTATCATCATCAGAGAAGGACCGCCCACTCCAAATGCAGAAGCAGATGCTCAGACTTTAATTGAAGATGACTAAAATCGTTTTTCAGTAGACTAACTTACACTGATTAATTGTTCGCCTAATGAACAACAATGTGCGCTAGCAAAATCAACAAATGTGCATGCAATGACTGAGAGACTGTTTAGATGAGGATGATGTTGATGAAGATGTCAACTGAATGAGGACAGAAATCACCAAATGGTCTTAAACAATTACTGAATTCCCTACAGAACGTTACGTTTTCACACACAATACCATGCAAACGCTTCAACTTTTCACATTGTAATACTCACTATTCTTGAGTACTTTTAAAAGGACTACTCACACTTCACTACTCGTACTACATTTTTGGCAGTGGTGTAAAGTACTTGAGTAAATAGACTTCGTTACTTTACTTAAGTATTTTTTTGGCTACTTTGTACTTGTACTGAGTATCAAAAATATAAGCAACTTTTACTCTTTACTTGACTACATTTTTGATTGAATATATGTACTTTTTACTCCACTACATTTGAACAGATGCTTACCGTTACTCATTACATTGTGATTGTGCGCGACAAGTCAGCATCTTTATCTACCACAGCTAATTTGTTGGGTGGATGAGGCGATAACGCCATCTGCAGGGTGCTGAAGGTACTGTATGCTATTTATGAGCTAAATCATGTGAACGTGAATTAACAGCTTGCCTAATACCAGGTGTTTAATTAGCAACATGGCTGCAGCCAGCGATGAAGCCGAAGCTTGAATTTATATGTAGTTTACTAAGTTGAAAATTAACAGTGCTCCTCTTTGTTTAATTTTAATACAGAGAAAACATAATTAATCAATTGAAAAACTACTCAAAATAAAAATATTTTCTGATACTGAGAGATGAATCACATCAAAGTCAGCTCTGATTTTTTTTACTACGTTTTACTACTTTTTTTTTTTGATAAATTGTTTGTGCCTTTTTTGAACATTTGAGTTTGACTGAGACTTTTTGTTCTATTTTTTAATTATATTTTGTTCTGCCATTTTGAAACATTAAGGTGTTAAATTAAATTTATATATTAGGAAAATTAAACCTTTCTTGGTGTTCTTTGAGCCTACATTCAGTATGAGTAAAATACTTAAGTTCTTTTAAAATCGGATACTTTAATACTTTTACTCAAGTCTTATTGGAATTGGTGACTTGTAACTTGTAATGGAGTAATTTCTACAGTAAGGTATCTGTACTTTTACTCAAGCATGGTTTTCAGGTACTCTTTACACCTCTGATTTTTGGGCAATGCTACTTTTAATTGGGTATGATTTTTGAGTACTCTTTCCACCACTGATGGGCAGATATAAGCGCTAGAGAGCTGCAAACGTATTTTCAGTCTCAGCGTTTGGTGCATCATTGTCTAAATGTCATGTTTGTAGAATAAACACAAACTAAGCCTGCCATCGGGGGTCAGAAAGCAGTCTCGTAGCTCTGCGCATCTCTGTTTATGCAATCCCGGTGTCACTGTCATGTGTCTGACGCTCCTGTAGACTTCAGTGAAATCTCTAGATGATTAAAGAAGCTTTGCGTTCTATCCTTAGCAGCCCAAGACTCTGATTAGTGATCTGACCCATGTAAACTTGTGTTCCCGTAGCAGTCGAGCGCTCGGATGATGCCGGGAACGCTGCTCTGCATGCTCAGATTTTCTGTTTATTTTCGCCTTTCACACCGTTTGTTTGTAGCATCAGATATGGTCATGCATTCTGTGATTGTAAGTACGTTGTTTTATATTTCGTTTCTTTTGTATGCTGTTTTCATGCTCAGTAACACTCCTGAAATCATGCTGTGTTATATGGGAAGCAAGGTTTGGTTTTTATTAGCAATGAAATACAGTTGAAAATATATGATGGCTATGAAAGGGATGACTTTTATGCTCACATGTGGCTCATAAGTAGAATAAAAAATAATATGGGATGGTAAAATATGTCATTTTTTTATAATCTGGATTGTGATTAAATGATTTGCTTGATTTTTATGTAAATTAGACACTTTTAGTTGTTGAAATGTCATAATAAGAAGACTCCTGAGGGAGAAAGACGGTTTTGGTCTCAGTTTAATGCTGATAAAATTGATTTTAAACTAACTTTGCTTGGCAATGATGCTCTTGAATGTCTTTTAATGTTGGATTAAAGTGCCTATTATGGACTAAGACCTAAATGCAATTTAAACTAGTCTGTAATTGTTTCTCTAAAGTGCATGAGATTAACCTCTGGATTGGAGCCAAGTTTTAAACTACATAACGTCATTTAAAAGTGATGTACAAAGTTGTCCTCAATTACACTTTCCATTACTATAATACAGTTTTATTTATAAATATGTACACTTTAGAGTACCATGCTAGTGCATGACTATGCCTACCATACTGTTCCACTGTGTTAACACTGTATTTTGTATTGCTTTGAGCTATTTATATTATCTGTTTTTACCATCTCTGATTTACTGAAGTATCTCACTTTGACTTATTCTTTAGCATAAAAAAGGAAATCTAAAATTAACATGAATAGCATTTGATTTAGCTTTGGGAGAATTTATTTAAATTAAGAAATACTGCACTTATGTTTTGGAATATTTTGATTGTAGTCGGTGGTTTCTTGGTGTAGGACAGTCTAAAACCCCTTAAACTACTGAATCTTTATCAACCCTACTTGAATCTGTATTTAGTCACATTTCTCTCTAAATCCATATTTTGTGACTGTAATAGGAAAATTACTGAAAGCTTTTGGTCATTTTAAAGTGAGATTTTAAAGTCAGATGGTAATCGGTCTAATCCGATTCAATGATTTATGCTAAGCTAAGCTAAAATGCCCCCTCCAGACTAGGGCTGGACGATATGGCAAAAATTTATATCACGATATATTTTTTTATTTCGGTCGATACGATATAATTCCGATATCGATATGGACAATAATAAAAAGAAAAGAAAAACTCCCAAGAACGCACACAATGGATGTCTGTACCTACAAATGTCTGCAAAGTGAATTTGCAAAGTCGATAATACCTCCAGACTCTTTTTTTTTAAATAAAAACAGCACAAAAAAATTTGTTCACTTTTTATTTGTATTTAGCCTATACAGTACAAACAAGAAATGTGAAATAAACTATCAAATAAATAAAGCTCAAAAATTCATAAAAAATATGCAAAATAGTTTTTTTAGAAAAATAATTGTTGTAGTATAACCAGCAGGACAGCAGTGACGTGTGATCTGAGTTTGATGGCAGTATAATGAGTTAGAGGGAAGTTATTGACAGCTTTTGTAGTATTGGTTTTTGCGTTTTGCTCTTTGTAGACGGTCTCTAAGGATCGGTCTCTTTGCCGCCTGCGCATAGAGATCAATATAATGCGTCCAGCGCGTAGGAAAGCTCATTTTTAGGAAAATAAGGTTGTAGGTGGTTGTATACATTGCGACAGTTGAAAAAATGTGCTATTTGTGTAGGAACAATGTTTCGGTCATGAGTTATTGATCCCGAAAAGACGAATCTGCGAATCTGTTGCTAACTTTACTGAACTTAACCACTTCCACACCACTGCATTAGTCTTTCCTTTCTTATCAACTATTTCGTCTGCATTCTTACTTGTGGAAGCTTGTTCATTCGCATCTGTATTCAGAGCACTCATTTTGTAGCTAAAACTTTCTGCGGCGCAGATTAAACCAACTGCTATGCTGAGCGCTGGCAGCGTGTCTGTGTTGTTCGTCATCACGTAAGTGAGATCAGATCACGCTCTTTCTGACGGCTGAGCACTGAACGTCATTCAGTGACAAGTGATACATGTATAAGATCTTACATAAATAATAATATATATATTTACATATATGGAAATTTATATCGAAATATCGGAAATGGGTTCAAAAATCATATCATCGTTATTGAAAAAAATTCTATCGCGATATATATTGATATCGAATTATTGTCCAGCCCTACTCCAGACCTGTAAATCAGCTGAAAAGATGGTTAAATTCTAGGGGATTTGTAATATGAGCCTATTCAAGTGGTTATTAAAGATATATAAACCAAAATTAATTGTATTTAGTTATTTATACAATGAAGACTTTACACCAGGGGTGCCCAAACTTTTTCTTATAAAGAGCCAAAAACGAAACTTGATTGAGGTGGGCCGAAGGTAAGTATAGTTGCCATGAGTAATTTCCTAATTTATTTAATAATATTTAGAAATGACTAGAAAACATTGCTTTATATTAACCAATACAGCATAATTTATTTTACATTTTATAATTTATAACTTATTACAGTAAAAACAAAAACATTGTCTCATTTATAACAGAATGGAGTTACACTAGTTTTTGCCTTGATTTACTCACAGATGTCCTCTGCATAGTCCTCTATTTACATTTTAAAAATCAGATTCATGGGCAACCCAGTGGCGCAGTAGGTAGTGCTGTTGCCTCACAGCAAGAACGTCGCTGGGTCGCAGGTTCGAACCTCGGCTGGGCTGGGTCAGTTGGCGTTTCTGTGTGGAGTTTGCATGTTCTCCCTGGGTTCGCGTGGGTTTCCTCCGGGTGCTCCGGTTTCCCCCACAGTCCAAAGACATGCAGTACAGGTGAATTGGGTAAGCTAAAATTGTCCATAGTGTATGAGTGTGAATGTGTGTGTGGATCATCCCAGAGATGGGTTGCGGCTGGAAGGGCATCCGCTGCGTAAAATTGTGCTGGATAAGTTGGCGGTTCATTCCGCTGTGGCGACCCCGCAAGGGACAAAGCCGACAAGAAAATGAATGAATGAATGAAATCAGATTCATTTACAACATTTAATTGAAACATGCTTTTTTTGTAGCTGTGTTAAACAAACAACCAAACAAACAAAAAAGGTTACGCCAAATTAAAAATTTATTTTAAAGTCATTCGCCCCAACCCTCTCCATCATTCTCACTCTCATCTTAGATGGGATGGTGGGCCAAATGAAGTCAAAAGTTACAATGGGCCAACTTTGACCCATGGGCCCTACATTGCACATCTCCTCTGTACACTATTACAGTGTTATTTTATATATTATTATTGAATTTCTGTACCTCAATACTGTTAGAAACCCTAAAAATTATTTGTATCTGTTCAATTGTGTTGTATTTTATGCAGATACTCCTCTACAAAATAATACCAATCGATGTAAAATCGCTAATTAATTCCAAATAGAGTTATAAGTCATCTTGCGAAATTATATTCATATCGAAATATATATTGCAGGCAAACTAAATATCGCATTGTCAGCTTTTTGTCTAATATCGTGCAACCCTAGTTTGGTCTTTTATTATACTCATTTGGCAACCGTTAAACATCGACTGAGAAATGGTTTGAATTTCTGTTTAGTAAAAAGACCTTGGCGGCACGGTGGCTCAGTGGTTAGCACTGTCGCCTCACAGCAACAAGGTCGCTGGTTCAAGTCCCGGCTGGGTCAGTTGGCATTTCTGTGTAGAGTTTGCATGTTCTCCCCGTGTTGGTGTGGGTTGCCTCCGGGTGCTCCGGTTTCCCCCGGTTTTCCAAAGACGTGCAGTGCAGATGAATTGAATAATCTAAATTGGCCGAAGTGTATGAGTGTGTGTGGGAATGAAAGGGTATGGATGTTTTCCAATACTGGGTTGCATCCGCTGGGTAAAACATATGCTGGATAAGTTGGCTGTTCATTCCGCTGTGGTGACCCCTGATGAATAACAGAGGGACTAAGCTGAAGAAGAATGAATGAATGAAAAAATGAGATAAAAAAGGGGAAAAAAGTGGTGTTTCTTTAAACTCGAAATGTTCACACAGTCACAGGCCTTAAAAACATTCACTCCATTATGGCAGTGTGGCTCCTAGTCAACATTACACATGGCGATATCGATGCTGAAACAATACATTGTGCAGCCCAATAACAAACATGTTTTGTTGCAATGCAGATAATAGATGCATCCCAAATTGCTTAATTTGCACTATTCTACAAAATTTTATAGTATAAATAGTGAATAATAGTGAATAAATAGTGCACTTTAAGTACCCAGATTAAAAAAAAAAAAGTGCGTAGTCAAGTTGAGCTTTATTGTGATTTCGCTATACATGTGTGGACATAAAGTGGGGTAAAATGTCATGTCTCGCAGACCACGGTGCTACATAAATAACTATAGTCATAAATATGAACACAACACTGGACGTAAGACCTATTTTAAACCTATACATAACAAACATACGAGTGGTAATCTAACTATACTAATTATGCATATACCATAAATGCACATAGTTTGTTTACTTAATATTTATAAGGCAATGAGTTTATTTTCTCTCTTTTTTAAGTAAAGTCAACTAGTCACGTTTTATAGTGTATAGTGCACTGTAAAAAATGCTGGGTTCCACAAAATTAATTTGTGTTGTGAAAACTCATTTAGAATTAAGTTAACTTAGTAGTTCTTACAAATTTAAGTGGATCGAACATAAAACAATTAGGTTGTCCCAAAAAAAAACTCAAGAATTGTGTTGTTTCAGCTCATTTTAAATAAGTAGGTTGAACAAACAGCAAACGTCATTTTTGAGTGCGTGTCATTTCGGATGCAACTGTTATTATTCATGTCCCAAACTCTTTTCTGTTTTTCACAGTGTGAACTGAAGTGGTTGAGAGATGCAGAGGGCGGCTCAAGACTCTTTCGACGCTGATCCCCATTTCCACAATGACCCTCATCAGTTTCCTCATCCTCCAACATCGTCTTTCGGCTCCATCGTGACTGCATCGAGTCCCGTCAAGAGAATTACTTTCTACAAAAGCGGCGACGCCCAGTTCAAAGGCATCAAGATGGCCGTCCATAAACGCACCTTCAAATGCTTTGATGCCTTACTGGATGACCTTTCCCAAAAGGTTCCCCTGCCTTTTGGTGTACGTACCATCACGACCCCCAGGGGAACCCACAGCATTAAACATTTAGAGCAGTTCGAGGACGGAGGGTGTTATCTGTGCTCCGACCGACGATATGTGAAACCAATTAACATGGAAGAAGTAGGAAAAAGGCAAGCGGTCTGGCACCATCATAGCCACCCAAATAACACTCGCCGAAAGCCGTCCCGACCTGATGAACCCCCATCAGGACACCATCATCACCATCATCGGCACCCCAAAAGGATTATTCTAGTGAAAAACAGTGACCCCGCTGTTCGCCGATCTATTATTCTGAGCCGACGAACCGCTCGCAGTCTTCGAGTCTTCACGGAGGAGATTTCAGAGCTCATGCAGTGTCACATCAAGAAACTGTACACCCTGGAGGGACGCAAGGTCAGGATTTAATTTCTTCAGTCATTCTTTAATAGGCTATATGCACAGCTAGTGTTTTTCAGCCAACGATAAACTTCTTAATGTGGTTAATGTGACTATTTTCAATTTGATACGGTTTCTTTTACAGCATCGATGTTGTAATGTATTTAAAATACAATCAGTTAAACAGATTAAATCCCCGGACAGATCACACGATTTTGGCACAATTTCCTTGACGTAGGGTGTCGTAGGGATTCGTAAACGACAAATGGGCGTCGTGACACAAGATTCAATCGTTTATTCTCGTGTAATGTGGCACAGTTGACGACAACCGATACCATGTCTGCGACACCTCATGACACCATCGCAAAAAGTCTAGCATGTTGAACTTTTTTCTCGTTGTTAAAGACGAGTTCTGTCACATGTGTACACTGTGCAGTAGGAGCACATACTTTCTTGGTTATATCAGTGGGTGCTGCTGTTAATGCGCCGATCAAGCAACTTTAATTTTATTTAAGCTAGGTTATTATTTTATTTAACAAACCAACACATTCTCATGGAAATTTGTGTTTTGGCGCATATAGTGGACTTGTTTTGAAGCGCATCACCTCAAATGTTCTGCGTTATTCTTGTTTATAGATAATTGACCAACAAAATATGCATTAAAATTAAGATACAAATTATGGCAAACGAAATTCGTTTCAAAAAAGATATTTTTTCCAAGAAAAATAAACAAATTATTAAGGGTGTAACGATACGCATATTCGTATTGAACCGTTCGGTACGAGACTTTCGGTTCAGTACGCATTACAAACCGAATGAGTCAGACAAATTTTTAAAAAGATAAAAGAGAATAAGTGTACAGAATATAATGTTTTCAGTGCAACAATGCTCAACAAGGCATCCCAAATGACGTGACCCTGGACGTGACAGGCAACATGCTGCCTTCCCCGTCCACCTCCAAACGCTACTCCAGTCAGGGACACGCTGCACTAACTCGCAAAATGGCTAGTAACAATAATGTAATCCTCCTATGACCATCAGCGGGTCTGGCGTTTGGGAGCACTTTGGTTTCCCTGTAAGTTATGAGGGTGATGGCAAGAGAGTGGTGGATAAAAAAACAATGAGTAAGCTATTTTAGCAGTAATATTTGAACATGTCAACTCATTTACACTATCTATGTTTTCATCCAAAAATGCGAATGAACTTTATGCGTAAAACTGGACTATCGCATAAAAGACGTGCGAATAAAGCTGCGTTTCCATCCAACGAGTCAAAGCGAACAAAACCGTCACTTCCTGATTAACTAGGGCCAAATATCAACAGTAAAAACTGAGTTTGCTGCAGTATGAGAAGCTGCGTCAATCTTTTCTTCATCTAATAAATGACTTGCGCCTCGGAAGGCAATCCTGACACACAGTGAACGCGCGGTGCCGTTTGAAGGTGTCAGACGCGGAGCACAGACGCTCTTGATTCTGGAGGTCATTCATAATATAATAACACTAATTCTTAAACGGTAAGGCGTTTTAGAATGACAAAAACAACATTTCAGATGGTTTATGCTGTAATGTGCAGCCTGCTGGTTTGTCCATTTACACACATTTTTATCATCACATGATCTCTTATAACAAAACCACATGACCTTTTTTTAATGCCCACACTGGAATTTGTGCGGTAAAAGTGTTTCCATCGTAGTTTATGTGCATCTTTTCTTATCGAATAAAAAGTTTATCCTACTCAGTTATGCGCATATGTTTTTTATGCGCATTTTCAAAATGTATGCGCATCATGTCATTTCCATCAAGCGTTTTTTTATGCGCATCTCCAAAATTCGCATAAAAATAGGTGGATGGAAACATAGCTACTGACATCACGGAATCACTAACTGGAATTAGATGAAAACTAGACACGCTCACTACATGCAACTATCCCCGCAGCATTCAGACAGGCAATTTCTACAGATTCGAACAGGGCAAAACAAATCACCGAAGCGATCGGTACATTTATAGCTGTGGATATGAGACCTTAATCGGTAGTGGAAATTTCGGGTTTTAAGAAAATGTTAAATGTAATAGAGCCCCGTTACATTATTCCTTCATAAGCCCATTTCTGTCAGATAATAATTCCTGCTTTTAGATCCACTGAAATGGCAGGTGACAGTCAAATCAAGCAGATCTGTGCTGTCTGAAGAAAAGGTGGACACTTTCTGAAAATAAAAAAATACTTAAAAATTGATTGAAACTGAGTTCCATATAAAAACTAAATTGTTCTTTTCTTTTTATTTAACTACTACAATATTACATTTATTTTTATAAGCAGCTTTTTGGTTTAGAGTATAAAGAAGGATTTGTTTTATTTGCTGCTAAGCAGAAACCCCAGAAGTACAGCTTTATATCACTGTTCAAAGTAAAAAATAAATAAATAAAAAAAAGAAGAAGAGAGATCATGCTTTTATGATGTTAGTTTTAATACATTAAAAAGATTTCAATCAGAGAAATCCTCTGGCTTTTTTTGCTATATCAAAAACATACCGAACCGTGACACCACTGTGTCGTATCAAACCGAACCGTGATTTTTGTGAACCGGTACACCCCTAACAATTATATTTTAGTTTGTGCCCCTTCACTACTCAACTATACGGGTGGATGATTTGTTTTGCTCTGAGGAAAATAAAGATTTAATTAATGCTTCACTGTGATTGTATCACAAATCTCAGTTTATTTGCAAATATTTAAATATGTCATTATTTTAAAGAGGGGCGATGCTGTGGCTCAGTAGGTAGTGCTGTCGCCTCACAGCAAGAACGTCGCTGGGTCGCAGGTTCGAACCTCGGCTGGGCTGGGTCAGTTGGCGTTTCTGTGTGGAGTTTGCATGTTCTCCCTGCGTTCGCGTGGGTTTCCTCCGGGTGCTCCGGTTTCCCCCACAGTCCAAAGACATGCGGTACAGGTGAATTGGGTAGGCTAAATTGTCCGTAGTGCATGTGTGTGAATGAGTGTGTGGATGTTCCCAGAGATGGGTTGCGGCTGGAAGGGCATCCGCTGTGTAAAATCGTGCTGGATAAGTTGGCGGTTCATTCCGCTGTGGCGACCCCGGATTAATAAAGGGAATAAGCCGACAAGAAAATGAATGAATGAATTATTTTAAAGGGGAAATGAAGCACTCAGTCAAGTTTACCTTATTTTGTACATTTTATTCCACTTTAATGAAAATATAATAAACAAACTCGATTAATGTAACCATTTAGCAGAAAACGGCATGTTTTACTGTAGATTTTAGACCTAGGGCGCCGCCATCTTGGAATATTGCTGTCTCTGACGTCACGGGGTTGGTTTGCGGTGATCAGCTGAACGGACACAATAGAAGTAAAGGAGTGAACGCGGAGACTGGACAGCCTAATTTAACCCAATGCGTGAAGTTGTGGGCGTGGAGCTGCTGCAAATACAAGCATCAGATGTGTGTCTAATATAAAAGTATATAAATGTATTCTACTTTCCTTTTTTCCTCCTTTAATCACCGATCATTTGATGCGCTTTGATTTACTCTCTGTATTACTCTACCTGACTGCCTGTCTGGGTTTCAAACGTGACTGTAACGGACTAAACACGGACACTGAACAGCTTAATTTAACCCAATGCATGAAGTTGTGGATGTGCATCACAGAGCTGGTGAAAACACAACAAATACAAGCATTTAAGTGTCTTGAGTTGTGTATTTTTCTTTTGCTAATACCTCTCGTTTGATGCGCTGTGATCAACTCTTTCACGCTGCTCCAGCACTGCCTGATGAGGGGATTTACATTCAGACTAATGCAATGATTTAAATCATACATGACTTCATGCTTTACTAAGTCACGTCTGTCTGGATTGTCAAGACATATTCCCTCTTCAAGTCCATAGACTCGATCTCTCAACATGTATAAAGGATAAAAACCTGCCATAAGAAACACCGCGCTGATCTGAGTTTGGTTTAAACACGAGCAGAGGCGAGGGGGTGTAGCGGTGAAAAGTGAAAGTACCCGCCCCCATGACGCTTACACCGGACCTAGTTGAAAACCACAGCATTGGGAGAGTGAATCATTACTGACGTCATGGGGGCGGGTACTTTCACTTTTCACCGCTACACCCCCTCGCCTCTGCTCGTGTTTAAACCAAACTCAGATCAGCGCGGTGTTTCTTATGGCAGGTTTTTATCCTTTATACATGTTGAGAGATCGAGTCTATGGACTTGAAGAGGGAATATGTCTTGACAATCCAGACAGACGTGACTTAGTAAAGCATGAAGTCATGTATGATTTAAATCATTGCATTAGTCTGAATGTAAATCCCCTCATCAGGCAGTGCTGGAGCAGCGTGAAAGAGTTGATCACAGCGCATCAAACGAGAGGTATTAGCAAAAGAAAAATACACAACTCAAGACACTTAAATGCTTGTATTTGTTGTGTTTTCACCAGCTCTGTGATGCACATCCACAACTTCATGCATTGGGTTAAATTAAGCTGTTCAGTGTCCGTGTTTAGTCCGTTACAGTCACGTTTGAAACCCAGACAGGCAGTCAGGTAGAGTAATACAGAGAGTAAATCAAAGCGCATCAAATGATCGGTGATTAAAGGAGGAAAAAAGGAAAGTAGAATACATTTATATACTTTTATATTAGACACACATCTGATGCTTGTATTTGCAGCAGCTCCACGCCCACAACTTCACGCATTGGGTTAAATTAGGCTGTCCAGTCTTCGCGTTCACTCCTTTACTTCTATTGTGTCCGTTCAGCTTATCACCGCAAACCAACCCCGTGACGTCAGAGACAGCGATATTCCAAGATGGCGGCGCCCTAGGTCTAAAATCTACAGTAAAACATGCCGTTTTCTGCTAAATGGTTACATTAATCGAGTTTGTTTATTATATTTTCATTAAAGTGGAATAAAATGTACAAAATAAGGTAAACTTGACTGAGTGCTTCATTTCCCCTTTAAAGATTATGTCTTGAGCACCTGATTTTTCCTTGCTGGTGATGTGCTTTTATTTTCTCCGTCTCACTCGCAGCAAGTTAAGGCGAGGGAGTGTTTAATAGAAAACCCAAGGCAGGGAAATATACATTTAGATTTCAAAGAAAATATCTTAAAATTTTAAATGGAATCATAAGTTGGATCCTATCCATGTCTTAACGAATGCCCTTAAAAATGTAGTTATTAGTTGTCTGCAAGCATCAGTATTTGAGATTGAAATAAGATAAACAAATATTAAAATTAAGATGAGAAATTTTTGTAATAGCAACACTCGTGACTGCTTTGGGAAATAACGCTCGTCGGGTAACATTACACGACAAGATTTTATCAAGAAAAAAGAAAAAAATTATAATAAAAATCACATAATCTGACAGTGACTTTTGTAACCAACAATAAAAATCATGTGATCTGACCGGGGCTTTAAGCATTCATTTAGTTGTTCATGCGTGAACCGAAACGAAAGACAGTGTAAATGCTAGTGCCGTCAGGAGCAGCAGGCTAGCACAGAAACTCTATTGAAAGTTCTGAGGTAAAAAAAAAATGTCCATGTTTTAAAGACATGGTGAGGAAAAAATGGAATTTAATGCAGTCCTTCCTGTCTAGTCTGAGACCCATTTTATATCGCACATCAATCAGGCAGTGAAGATGACTAAATGTGGTGATTTTCCGGAAGCACTTGGACTGAAAAATAAAAGTCTGTTTGCATATACCCCATTAGCTGGGTCAAGTATTTTAGGATGAAGGTGTCAAGTCGGGACAGAACTGCAAGCTTTGGGGAATAAAATTAGCTAGCTTTGTGTCTATGTATAGTTCACCTAAAAACATTTACTTAACCCCTTATGTTGTTCCTCACACAAATGGTGTGTTTTCTGCTGTGATGCACAAAAGGAGCAATTCCATATGTTCACAATTGCTGGATTTCCATCCTGATGTAAAGCAAATCTTTCGCAAAATAAGAAAGAAGTGTGAAGTATGTGCATTTTCATCATTAGAGTGGCTGACTGTAGTATTGGTAGCCTAGCAACCAACAGTAAACAAGGCAAGCATAATGGAGCCACGTGGGTGTAATTATTAATTACACTCATTATATAGACCTTTTTCTTAGAATGCAAAATTACCCATTATGCTTTGCGTGTATGCGCAAGGAAAATGCTAAGAACTTCCGGTCAGCAGCTGATGCGTGTAAACAGTCACATTCGGACAGCTTTGAAACGATAGTTTTAATCTATTTTACCTGCTTTTATCATCTTTAACCTAATACTGTTGTCGATCAGCGCCACCTGCTGGACTGCTCATTTAAAAAATGTGATCAAATAGGATGGAAAACAACTGCTGTGAGGCATTTTCCCCTCATTGCCAGACGGCATCTTGAAATGAGCCTCGTCATCGCTAAAGTCAACATTTTCTCCTTCTTTCAAATATATAACCAATCCGAACAAATATAGTTCACCAAAATGTCACACACACATGTAGCCTACTGTACAGTCCAACTAACACGCTGATTTAATAACTGTGACAAAGTGAAAACAAAGTGACGTTTTGAAATGACAGAAAAACACAAACCGTGGTAAATACAACACACTAAATGAAGCATAAACAGTTTGCGATTCGAATCAACATGCAAGTCAGCCAGCAGAGTATCAGTAATAGATTTTTATTGGTAATTTTTGTAAATTGCATGACTTACACACCTGTTAAGCTTCATGCCAGTAATCTTTGCTCTATAATGAAGTGAAATATTGCGTGTGTGTGTGTGTGTGTGTGTGTGTGTGTGTGTGTGTGTGTGTGTGTGTGTGTATTGAAGAGCCGCTGAGCTAACAGCTGACAGGCCGGGGAAACACACACACACTATATTTCTGACGGCAGACACGTGAACTAGGAGAACGTTTTTCTCTCGCGCTTCAACCACATCTGACAGATTATAACGGCTTTAACACACACCTTTCAAAGTTGTGTGTCACAAAAACACTCCGTAATCCACTCAAAACGCTATTGAAACCCATTTTCGGAGCACAAATTACCAGTTGTAAATACTGTAAACGGAAGTTCTAAACGTTCTACCGGAAGACGCTGGTCGCTATGGCGCCCCTCCATGCAGCAGCCAAGAAAAAGGTCTATATTAGGGCTGCTCGATTATGGGAAAAATCATAATCACGATTATTTTGCTCATAATTGTAATCACGATTATTCAAAACGATTATCAGTTGAAGTCAAAAGTATTCGCCCTCCTGTGAATTTATTTTTATTTTTTTATAAACATTCCCCAAATGATGTTTAACAGAGCAAGGGATTTTTCGCAGTATTTCCTATATTTTTTTCTTCTAGAGAAAATCTTATTTGTTTTATTTTGGCTAGAATAAAAGCAGGTTTAAATATTTTGAAACCTTTTTTAAGATTAATATTATTAGCCCCCTTAAGCAATATATTTTTTGATTGTCTGCAGAAGAAACTACTGTTATACAATGACTTGCCTAATTACCCTAGTTAAGCCTTTACATGTCAGTTTAAGCTGAATTCTAGTATCTTGAAAAATATCTAGTCAAATATTATGTACTGTCATCATAGCAAAGATAAAATAAATCAGTTATTAGAAATGAGTTATTAAAACTATTATGTTTAGAAATGTGTTGAACATGGGCGTTGCTAGGCCTATATTAGGGGGGCTGTAGCATATAGCCCCCTGTATTTCTACTCAGACCCCTAAAACTTTTCCGATTAGCTCTTAAACTGTAGACCAAAAATTTGTCTCTGTCCCCTTTAAATTTGATATGAAGACGGCGGCAGAATTCGGCTCCTGCCTGACTTTCATTTTTCATTTGATCAGCAAACCACAGCTGTGCAGAGCGAAAGAAAAACGGTGTGTGTTTATCGATAAATTGTAATAAAATATGCTTATTTGCAGTGCTTTGCTATGGATACACTTGTATCATTTGTACCCGTGTCATATAGGAGCAATCGGGTTTCCAATCTACTGTTTCCTCAGAGCTCACCTCATAATCACAGCTGCTTCCTCCAGCAAAAATGTAACTCTTAATGAACATTTTACTATTGTTAGACCACCATCTCCAAGCCAGATAAATACGATCCAGCCCCGGCCGCCAGATCTTGTCAGGAAATGTCTGTTTCTCCAGGTATATGGACAACAAGTCAGCAAAGTTTCCAATACCTAAACCTGTTAACCAGTATTCAACTGAATTAACAGTCTCCTATCAATATAGGAGTTGACTGAGAAAACCAGAGAGGAGCAGAAGCAGGAGACGAAGTAATGATGATAACGAAAGAACAAAGTTTATTGAATAATCTTAGTTGCGTATGATTCAATGCTCAGACTTCGTCTATCCAGGATAAATCCAACAAGTGTTATTATATCACAAGCAACAGCAATGGAAAATTACTGCTTCACAACATTGTCCAGAGACAATACCGACCTTGAAATGGAGACGTTCTCTTATCTCTTACTCATGAAAACAAGTTTTGCTTCAATCCACAGTCATAAGATTATAACAATATGGAAAAATGGAAATAATAATAAAGCAATAAATATATTAAAATAGTAATAATAAAATACAAAAAACATAATAAAGGACAAATAATAATCAAATCATGAACTACTGATCAATAAAATGATATAATGATAATTATATAAATGACTAATGATCATATGATTAAATAAAATAATTAAAAGAAGAATAAATGAATAAAAACAAATGAAAATAAAACACAACACAAATGAATGGTTGCTTTCTTAAAACAACACACACATAAGTTTGCAACAAGGATTCTCAGATCCTTAGTTAGATTCTTCACTATTTTTATTTCAAAATGAACTACCAATATTAAACACTTTACAGTGCATGTGGCATTATCTATTAAACAGGCATGCACAGAAAGGATTAAACAGTGACAGAACCACTCATTTTAACTGTCAGAGTCACTGACAGATAGAAACATGATGTGTTCTCTTGTATTAAAATATTTCCTATTTTATTATTATGATTCAGTTTTATTATTATGATTCAGTTAGTTAAATATATAAGTATTTTATTTGTATGTCATTTAATTAGAAAAGTGGCAGTTTTATTTAATAAATACATGGAAACAAAAATTGTACTTTAGCATGTACAGTAGCTTTTACTACAGTAAACAGGTTTGTTGAGCCTATTTGGCTCATTCAGAACTCAAATGACTGCACGTCTATACAATACAGTGGAATACCGCTAGTTTAGCATACAACCCTACCCAATATTAATCAAACATTTTTAAGTGTATTACTGTTAAAATTATTACTTATTTAACATATATATTTTCTCATAAGGAGCTGAGTCCCCCTAAAATGAAAATCCACACAAAAAAACACAAACCGTGGTAAATACAACACACTAAATAAAACATAAACGGCTCGCGATTAGAATCAACATGCAAATCAGCCAGCAGAGTATCGGTAATGCAGTTTTATTGGTCATTTTTGTAAATTGCATGACTTGCGTACCTGTTAAGTTTCATGCCAGTAATCTGGTTTGCTCTATGATGCAGTGCATGCGTGTGTGTGTGTGTGTGTGTGTGTGTGTTGAAGAGCCGCTGAGCTAACAGCTGACAGGCCGGGGAAACACACACACACTGTATTTCTGACGGCAGACACGTGAACTAGGAGAACGTTTTTCTCTCGAGCTTGAACCACATCTGACAGATTGTAACAGCTTTAACACACACCTTTCAAAGTTGTGTGTCACAAAAACACTCCGTAATCCACTCAAAACGCTATTGAAAACCCATTTTCGGAGCACAAGTTACCAGTTGTAAATACTGTAAACGGAAGTTCTAAACATTCTACCGGAAGACGCTGGTCGCTATGGCGCCCTCCATGCAGCAGCCAAGAAAAAGGTCTATATATGCAGTTATTTTCCTCCCAGTAAATAAGAAAAGTGAAATAAATACAATAGAATAAAAACATGAAACAAACTATGCTTTAACCATCTTCACTGTAAGGAAAAACTTTTAATTATAGCTACAAAAGTCCTTCAGTCAAGAGCAGTGAGTGATTTGTCGTTTTGTTGTTTGATTAATGATAAAAAAAAGTCGGCAGCAGGAATAATGCGCGCTGTCACTTTAAGAGCAGTACGGTTCTGATTTATGGTTTCACTTTCACATGTCGTTTGATTCTCAACTGTTTATTACACAAATGAGGGTTAACATGAATAATCACTAAACACCACGTTTTGACACAAATGTGCATGTATTTAACCATTAAAGCGCTCGCATTAAGATCACTTTAGATGTGTGTGCTCTGCTCGTCTCTGAGGCTGAGCGCGCACACACAACAGCATGTGATCTCTTTCGTGCTTTTAAACACATGAGTGATTCGAATGTACATCAATGAATGATGTGCATCCTGTGCTGCAAAAGTTACATTACAGTACATGCTTTTAGTAATGTTCACGTGAATCTGAGCTCTGCAGAGCAACAAATGTGTACAACTGGAAAGGGGGCGGTATATGATGCAATTAGGCATGGGCCGATATAAGAATCTGACGGTATGATAACCTTGGATAAATATATCAGAGTTTAACAGTTCATGGTATTGTGATTACTGCTCTAAAATAGGGTTGGTCGATGTTGACAAATTTGGCATCGTACGATGTCGAATGTGAACATCGGCGATGGACGATGGTATCGTTGTTGTAGGTGGGGTGGGGGTCTTTGTTGTTAAATATCAATTAATTCGTAACGAATTTATTAATTGTAGCCTATCTTTTTCACTACCTGACCCACATGGTCTTTGCTTTACCCATGACCAAACCATAAATAAATAAAGTTATACACAAATTACCACCTGTCAATCACTTTTTTTCCGCGGGACTCTTGCATGATCAGGCGGAGTGATCTGTGTCATAATGGCTTTTCCCCACAGCTGGTGGCGGAGACGAGACGAGAGTTCGTTTGGAGTTCACTGTAATTTGTATTGTGATTAATGATAACTTCCTTATTTTATTATTATTATGAGGACATAATAACAAGTAAAGATGCTACAGCTCGACCGTTTTGTTCACACCTGATATTTTATGCGACCGAAAATATGCATTTGAAAGCATTTGTGCTAGTGCATACATTTTTACCGTGCTACCTGTTTTCACTGCAAAATCATCACCGCGTGCGCGGATTTAGGAGACATTTATGCAGAATGCACCTTTGCACCTAAAGACACCAAACGCAGCGCTCAGGAACAGATTAAAACAGTTGTCATGTGAACTTGCTGAAGTAAAAAAGCCCTCAATGCTTGCCCCGCCCTTGTGCTCTTCCTATTGGCCCACTGCGCTAGAACTGAACGCGAATGGATTGGTTAATATCAGCTGTCAATCACTCAGTCAACGCCTTCTGCCTTCACATGACAGGAGCAACAGCCGCGGATATGTGACGCGCTGACAGATGAGAGAATGAAAATAACACTGACAGATTTAGTTTTAGAAATCACCTAAAGTTAAATAATGGCACATCTGATTAGTGATCGTGTGCTGAATGTTAATCCACCATTTACACTTTTCCAAGAGTGGATAAAAGACTTCCAGTGGCTTCAAGTCTGCTATGAAAATAACTAAAGCCATTGTAAAGTCTGTGGGACGGGGTTTACAGATAACAGCGTTTGCCACTGAATCTACACATTTTAAGCGCGAGAGGTGCTGTATAATCCTCACGATGTATTTAATCCTCACGATGCTGTCAGCCGTGCAAACAGCAGCTATAAGTATAATATAACACAGCTCATGAAAAGACCGTTATTGCTATTAAGATGACATGCAAATATTAAGTTATATATCAATATACATGTGGGGCGGGGTGATGGATCACGATGCCGGCTCAGCATCGTGAAGTTTATTAGCCATCGGCGATGGTGGACGATGACATCGTCTATCGGCCCAACCCTACTCTAAAATATAAAATGTCTCTTTTTTGTAAAAACCTTTTTCCCCCTTTGAACACAAAATATTTTATTTTGAGAAACATTTATAATTATTTGGATCAGTAAACATGTCAGGCTAAATAATTCAAATAAATAATTGACTTCTGCTGTCTTCATTAGTTTAAAAAACCCAGATTTCTTTACAATTTTAAACGGCATCTTTGGATGTTTTTTCTCCTGGAGATACTGTTGTCCTAAAAAACTAAAAAAATAAATAAAAATAAATAAAAGATTAAATAAATAAAAGATCTGACACATACCTTTGGAACGGTATAGTAGAAAATTTTGGCGGTTTTAAAACCTTGACTTTTCCAAACCTCGGTATACCTTGAACACGGTTATCGTCCTATGCCTAGATGCAATAATCGTTTTATCTCGATTAATGTTTTTTCATAATTGTTAGAAGCCAAAATCGAAAAATGAATCTTTGATTAATTGCACAGCCCTATATATATATATATATATATATATATATAATATATATATATATATATATATATATATATATATATATATACATATATATATATATATATATATATACATATATATATATATATATATATATATATCAAGGTTTCCGCTACATTCATTCTACCATAGTGGGGCGCCACGCCAAAATTCATCCCGCCACAGCTACATTACAGCTTCTCATTTAAAACATTGTCATTTTTTTAAATAGCGGGTTATAATCCCTCCAAAACGTATTAAAAGGTAAGTGAACTATAACAGCGCAAACTTTTTTTGTAACCGTAGTAGTGCTGTGCGTTATTTGTTTAACCCTTTAAGGTGACAAGCTGACTGACTGACTGACTGACTGACTGACAGACGCGTGATGTGTGAGGCCAGCAAACACGACGTATAGCTTTCAGTTAGGATGAAAACAGTTTCCATAATTATACTATATTTATAGATAAAGGTCTATGGCTCTGCATACAACAAACAAAGACTTTATCTTGCTGGAGTTTATAGCCATTTCACTTTACCTCAGGACGCATTAATGCCGCTCTGTAGGTCTATTGGAGATGTTCATAAATATTCCTTGCAAATCTAATAAAGGTTGGAGAGAAATTCACTACGTAAACGCGCTAAATTGCACTTGAGCAGCATATATTTGAGGGCGTGCAAAAAGTTTTGTGCACAAACAGAGGAAATCCTAGCGCAAGCATAAAGATCTGCATGCTCGTATTACACAAATCCGATCTGTAGTACTGCGTCACTTGTAGTACTGCGTCACATTTGTCATTGAAATAACGCCAAAGGTAGTTGGTAGATCAAAAGGCCTGCCGCCACAGCTGGAAAAAATCCTAGAGGGAACACTGTATATACTGTATAATATCAGACTCAGGCTGCTTTTTTTAAGGGACATTCTGCCAGAAACATACATTATTCGTTCGTTCATTCATTCATTCATTCATTTTCTTTTCAGCTTAGTCCCTTTATTAATCAGGGGTCCCCACAGCGCAATGAATCGCCAACTTATTCAGCATATGTTTTATGCAGCGGATGCCCTTCCACCTGCAACCCATCACTGGGAAACATCCATACACACTCATTCACACACTATGGACAATTTTAGCTATACCTAAAAAAATGGAAATGGACCGATGGTTGATTTCTGCGCATTCTGTGAGTAAATGTCATTCATTTGGTTCTCCGATTTTTTTCTTAATTAAAAACACTTTACAAATGTACAAACCCTGTCATTGTCCTTGTCCTCAGCCCAATTGAACCTACAGCTTTAGTTGTTTTGTTATGCTAAAAGCTGTTATTTAGAAAACAAACTTCAGAAACAGCAAGTTTAAGTTGTTATCATTCACACCAATTGATTAAAAACATGAAATTATAAATTAATTCTACAAATAAATACTACAAATATATAATACAAATAAATTTACGATTGTCCCTATGTCTCTGTCAGTCCTGTCACATTTGCATTAAATTTAAGATAAAATGCGTGCAATACACCTTTAAGGCCATGACTCAAATGAAGTAACTTCATTTGATGGAGAAGCTGACAGAGATCAAGAATGTGTTCTATCATTGAATTGTATGATTTTTTGGAGGAGGACAAGCTTAAAGGTCAGGCTCTGTCACATTTTTTTGTGAAAATGTACGTTTCTGGTAGAATGTCCCTTAAATACTTTGTGAAATCAGTATTTAATTTTTTTTTTTGTGTGTGATATACATATTTGCATATAATGACATTAACAACATATATTGGGTTTTGATCATTTAAGGGGTTCATAATGCTAAAAATCCATCATTAATAGGGATTTATTTCAGTCAGATGTTGATGTAAGGAGTATTGGGTTTAATAAGTTAAAAAGTAAGTTATTTAACTAAATTTCTTATCTGCTGAAAAAGTCATATAAGGCATTGCTTTTAATTTTTAGTATAGGTGGGCATAGATTAATTTTTTTAATCTAGATTAATCTCACTGTAATCTTGGAATTAATCTAGATTTAAATGGCTCATTTGAATTCTGCCGAAGGCATTCAGAATATGTGTGCTACCTAAATAATATGTCTTTGAGAACGGGTTTCTCAAGCCAGGTGGCGCATTAGACCAGGGGCTCATCTCCTGTTTCCAAAATGCATCACAAACTGCTTGAGAAACTGTTCTACTATGATAATTGGTGATGAAAATAAATGATGTTCAATAAGATGTGCTTGTGTTTACTAACTGTTTATTCAGTTAAACATGAATTTTAAACTGTAGGCCTACAGAAACTTCAAACTGCGATTTTTGATTACCTTAATCCAACTAAAGTCATAACTGAACTAAACAGAAATGGAATCAAGACATGGAGTATGCAGATATTAGTGGCATTATTGAAGTAAACACCGCAATCAAACTATTACCGTCATGTTGGACTTTTCGCTATATTTTCCGACAAGATCCACACACGCGGCTGTCAGTAAAGGACCGCGCACACACACACACACACACACACACACACACACACACACATACACACACACATGTTTGTTTTTGTGAAAAGTGGGTACATTACATAGGCTTCCATTCATTTTATACAGATCAAACCGTATATTATATTGCCCTCACCCCACCCTACCCCTAAACCCAACTATCACAGGAGACAGTGTACAGCTTTACTCCCTGAAAAAACTCATCCTGTGGGATTTATAAGCTTTTTGAGAAGTGAGGACGTCCCCAATGTCCTCATATTTCACCTGCTTTTTGTAATACCTGTGTCATACCTATGTCATTATACAGATTTGTGTCCTGATATGTCACAAAAACACGTACACATATACACACACACACACACACACACATCGGAATGCGGAAGTTTTTTTCTCTCCATTTGGCGTGCGTTATTAAATTCCACAACACTCTCACCAGTTCTTACTCCTTATTTGTGTCTAATACCCCAGTTTGTCACGGGGGCATGAATGAAATATTTATAAGTGAAAGTGAAACTGCCGAACTGCAGTTAAAATCACCCAAAATTACAGGAAACTCTTACATGAAAGCACTTCAGGTAAACACCTTAATTATATTATTGTCTATTAAGGCAAATAACTAGACTACAGATGTCCATGTAAGCGTAGTCAGTAGTGTCTTCGAAGTGAAAGATCCAGAAGGGCATCCTGCTGATTTGATTCAGAAGGGCACTTTTTTGTCAGACGGCTCACCGGTCAGGTCTACATCCACGCTAAAATATCAAGGTGAAAGTCATCATAGATGCGTAGAATAGACCCAGCTCAAAACCCAACTTTAAAAATAGATTAACGGCGATATTTTTATCAGATGTTTCAGCAAATCAATACGTCATTGACAATCATTCTATTATCCAATCAGTATTAGACCAAACCCCTATAAATACTAAAGTTGTCCTACCTGCATTATCTCACGATTTTAGCATCCCTCCACCACCCCAACACCTCACTTTTTAAACATTATCTACCCGGGGGAGCATTCTGGGGCCAGGCTAGACACTTCAATCAAACCCCAACTCCTCTCTGTTCCCTGATACGGGGAATAACACGAGTTGGGGGTGTCTTCCCCGAGCTCAGAGCCCTCTCCCTGGACAGCACGCTAAATACGCTTTATTCTTAAACTTCTGTAAGTGCGAACTCGTGAAGTACACTATCAGAAATAAAGGTACATGAGCTGTCATTAGGGTGGTACTTTTCGAAAAGTTACAAATTTGTACTTAAAAGGTCCATATTAATACCTCAAGGGTACATACAGTATTAGTATCTAAAAAGTACAATAGTCTCCCTTTTAAAATTTTAAGGTACTAATATACACTTTTGAGATGATATAAACCCTTCAAGTACAAATGTGTACCGTTGCAAAAGGTACCACCCCAGTGACAGCTCGCATCAGTACCCTTATTTCTGAGAGTGGTGTCTATGCATTGAGATTCATGAGGATGTTATGTAGTATTGTAGTATATTGCCTCGTTTCCACTGACTGGTACAGTACGATACGGTATGGTTCAGTACACTTTTATGGCCGTTTCCACTGTCAAAAGGCATACCGAACCGTACCTACCTTTTTTCAGCACCCTTTCGAAAGGGTACCAAACACGACAAAGGGTACCAAAAGGTGGAGCTACATGCGCAGCTGAACGCTGATTGGTTACAGAGATACGTCACAATCTCGTGGAGCTAGCCTGAATGAAAACAAAGGACCGCCATGTTTTTAATACACAGCCGAAACAACTATATGTAAATAATAACGAGCCATGGATGACCTGGGGGGTATTCCAGAAAGCTGGGTTAACCTTCTGCTAAACCCTGAACTCTCGGTTGATTAACCCAAAACCTGCTTACCGTGAGTATGTCGGTTCCAAAACAGCTGACGAGAGTTAGTTAAATCAACCTCCTGAATTTAACTGCGGGTTAATGCGCGCGCATGGCACATACCTGAAGGCATTTTCAGTAGATCGCCGAATTCACGAGTCACCATAGAAAGTCACGGTGAGAAAAAAAGGGCAACGCACTTTACAGAGGGGGAGTTGGGGGTTTTAATGCTGGCGTATGAAGAATTAAGGCCGATTATAAAGAAAAAGCAATACACATCTGCATCAACGAAGGAAATAAATATAAGATAATAAATAGATTAAATAATAATGATAAGAGAAAATTCATTAGTTTAATAAATTACACATGCCACCCTTTATTGTAATGAAGAATTAAATGTAGGCTAACTTTAACATCCTTTTTGAGTATGTTGTGTAACCATTCATGCATTTAATTGTCCTGCCATTCATTTCTTAAGGCCACAATAATAATGTGTATTGACTATATAAGGCTACAGAAATTGTTATTCTTCTGGAGCTAGAATAACTCTGTCCAGAGTCAAAATTAAACACAGACAAATTCTTTTAAAAGGTAATATTTGATTACTAGAGCTGTATTAAACACTCTAGAATATTCTTTCTGTCTTGTAGCTAACAGAAAGGAGGCTGAGGAGAAGTGGTTAATTTATTTGACCTTAAACCACACAATCTGTCACAGTTGTAAGTGATTGTTGTCAGGTAAATTTAGATTCTTTGTATGTTTTTTGTTTTGCATGCAGACGAAGTTCCTTCTGCCTTAACTAACAAACAGTGTAAGAATTTGTCTGCACTTTTTTCATATTTGAATTTCACTATTGTATCACAAAACAATCTTTTATTTATTTATTATTTATTTAAATTCTAAAGTAGCTGTATAAGGTCCATCTTCAAAGACAAATAAAGTCACATGAGCATCTCCTTAAGGTGAGAAATGTACAGGAAAAAAATGTTACATGTTGAAAGGTGTGTGTGTGTGTGTGTGTGTGTGTGTGTGTGTGTGTGTGTGTGTGTGTGTGTGTGTGTGTGTGTGTGTGTGTGTGTGTGTATAAAGCAATGTAAAAATCTAATCATTCATTTTATTTCAGGAAATAAAGAAATGAACAGTGCTTCAGACCAAACTATTTAATTAATTTGACAAATCATTTCTCTTAGTACTCTTCCATCTCATTGGTTTGCTTGGGTCACTGAGGTTTCCTCTGGGTCAGGCTGAGTGCAGGGTAGAGTGTCATCATATACAAAAAGGGTATCCTCTGTCCTCCAGCAAGTAACCAATGTAGTGCCCAGTAATGATTGAGGTGTATAATACAAATATACTAAATAAAAAATAAATAAAAACATTGTGTAAATCAAATGTATCCTGTTGTAATGTGTGTCATAATGAAGACTCACTGAAAATTCTGGTATCATGTACAGACCCTGGACATTTAGCCTCAACCAGGTGATGAGGTGGGGTCATCACATATGAACTATTGTTAGTGGAAGCAGTAATGAGTTTAATAGTTGTAACACCAACAGATTAAGGACAGAAAATTAAGTTGTTAATATTAAAAATGTTAAAAATGTTTCATATTATCAGTGTCCTTTATTGACTGCTGGAAAGAGGCTGCAATTAATGCACTCAATAGCATTTGGAAACCCAGAAAAAAAATGATATTAAAAAAATGTATCAAGGGTGTGTGTGAGCAGTGTGAATATGTATACATATGAACGACTACATCTTTAAATATGGATATACTTTCATAGAAAAGACAAAGCTGCCACTTCTTATAATATTATATATAGGCTACAGAAAAAAAAGTGAGGGGTGCAGAGAGAGAGAGGAAGAGAAAAAAATCTCTATGCGAGATTCGAACTCACCCTGCTGTGAGCACCGATGTACTTTAGGGGCGCACTGACCACTACACTATTGCCGCGCTCTCACACTTTTGAGTAATGATACTCAGTAGTTTATGGCCGATGAACTGTACAAAAGTGTATAAAATAGTTCAGTGCCAGGCATACTGTACAGATGGACACGCTATTGTCACATTGTGCAGTAAAATACCCTGACGCAAAAAAAAAGAGCTGCACTGAGCGGTATGTTAGCCATGGTAAGCGCAGACCTGCGTTGCGATTTGTCATGTTTGATTTGAAAAGGTTTGTTAAATACATTAATGATTCTTTCAATAAACAACAACGCTCATTCAAATATTTATTTGGTTATGAAAAGAACTATACACTTATAACCCTCTCACGATGAAAAAACTGTAAATCTGTGCTTCTACGTCCATCAAGATTTTCATCTAAAGAGCATGCAATGCTCAGTAAACTCTCTGAAACAGACAAACTCTGGAACATAACCTGCTACCGAGCAGGTTATCTTCAGAGAGTAAGTTGCTATGACTACTTACCATACCACAGAGGTTACCTCCGATTTTGGAACCAAATCTGAGGTTATCCACTTACTTACTCTCAAACTTACCCGGGTACAGTATGTCACATAACCTGCTTTCTGGAATACCCCCCTGAACTCAAACAAATCTTGTTGTTGTCTTGATGTACAGCCACAAAGCCAAGAAGATCAAAATCTGCCGTGTCCTGTTGTTGATTTAAGAGGCCGTCTAAAAGTGCGAGCGGTTTCCACGGTTCTCCAGGGAGCTCGCGATCGTGTCTATATTTGATATAACGATCTTGAGCTGATGATAATAACATGTGTGTGATTATTGAAGTGTCTTCGACATCTGATCCGTTCAGAAAAGAAAAGGACCATCGCGAGAGTGAAGCACGAAAAAAAGGGTATGCCCGACAAAACACAGGAGCAAATTGTTTTAGCGACATGAATCATGAACAAACTGCCAAGTTTATCATCGCCTTTTGGACTATTATGAACTCGTAATGATGGAATAACTCTCTAACAGGGGTTACATGTGCTGGTGAAGATTACAGACACAGATGAGAGGTTTGCTCTTACTGTGGGCTATGTTGCGTGTTGTTTTTGAACTCAAATAAGGACTAAATGAATGCTGTGTGTAGTTTTTCTGTAATTGGTAACATATCAGGGACTGTAAGGGTCTGTATGTGTTCATATATGTTCATTTATTTATTTATTTAATATGATTACAGACGTTACAGTAGGCTATTTCGCACTGTCATTGATCTACAGTTATAATCAAATCATGTTCATAGAAAGGTTAGTAATAAACATGTATACACAAGTATTTATATGTTGAAAGCATCTGTTTTGTGAGAAGTGCTTCTCATATGAATTCTGAATGACCTGTACGGCTTTACTGTAGACAATTATTTGAGCGAGAATGACGTCGACTAAAACTCTGTCATACACCATGCCCACCAAAAGGGTACCCTTTGTAGTGGAAACGCAAGCCTGATGGTGACCCGTACCGACCAGTACCGTATCGTACTGTACCAGTCAGTGGAAACGAGGCATATGATTCAAAGAATTAAGTTGCTTATTGAGTAAAGTGTTTCCTCTAGGAATTTTTCCAGCTGTGGCGGCAGGCCTGGTAGACACAGATCTACCAACTACCTATGGCGTTATTTCAATGACAAATGTAATGAGCGCAGTATTACAAGTGGAGATCGCATTTATGTAATACGAGCATGCAAATCTCTTTGCTTGTGTGCCGATTTCCTCTGTTCGTTCACAAAGCTTCTTGCACGCCCTCAAATATACGCTGCTCCAGTGCAGATTTTCTTGTGCACTCTCAAATAAACGCTGCTGAAGTGCGATTTAGTGTGTTTATGTAACGAGCATGTCTTCAACAAGTATTAGATTTGCTAGGAACATTTATAATTGCGTCCAATAGACCTACAGAGCGGCATTAATGCGTCCTGAAGTAAAGTGAAACGGCTATAAACTCCAGCAAGATAAAGTCATTGTATGCAGAACCACAGACCTTTATCTATAAAGTATAATTATGGAAACTGTGTTCAACTAAAAGCTACGTCGTATTTGCTGGCCTCACGCACCTGTTAGTCAGTATATATAGTGTTTTTCCTACTATGAAAGCAAATGCTTATGGATTTCAGATTATTTCTTTAAAAGACTGTCTTTAGTGTTCAACAGAATAGAGAAACTTAAAGGTTTGGAATCACTTATTATTTACAGGGTAAATATTCGTGAGTAAATTTTCATTTTTGAGTGAACTGTCCCTTTAATGGAACACAAACTGCACAGAGGTGTTTTGTATTTAAAAGTCAGTTCGTGTGTTTTGTAAAAAGTGGGTCGTCTGGGATCGTGTGATGAAGTATCCATAACTGACTGATCGCGATCGATATGGAAAAAACTGAACTTCAAAAACATTGTCCATTCGACTAAAGACAAGGGGTAGGTAAATTATCAGGAAATGTTTTATCGAGAGATTTAACATAATGATTTTAAACGTTGAACGTTTAAATGGCAACATTATGACATTGTTGTGACAACCTTTAGCAAAAACGTAGAATCCTCAACCTTTTTGCAAGGTTGGTACTACGCTGTAGGAAGGTCGCTACATTGAGGCAACGTTGTGTGTTTGTTGGGCATGTCACTTTAAAGGGTTAAACAAATAACGCACAGCACTACTACGATTACAGAAAAGTTTGCACTGTTATAATTGACTTACCTTTTATTACGTAAAAAACAAAGAACATAAAAAAAACAAGACTGGATGTTTTTGAATGAGAAGCTGTAATGTAGCCGTGGCGGGATGAATTTTGGTGTGGCGCCCCCCCATGGAAGAATGAATATAGCGGAAACCATGGAGTAATTAAATGACTTTTCAGACAAAGTAGTTATATTAGTAATTAATTACTTTTTTGAAGCAACTTACCCAACACTGAATGATAGAAAGTAGCTGTTTATGTAGACATTACTAATAAGCATTCATCTGAGGCCCAATCCCGATTTTACCCCTTAGCCCTTCCCCTGTCCCAATTCTCTTTAGCTTGAAGGCGTAGGGGGGAAGGGGTAGATAAGGGGAAGGGGGTAGATACCCCTTTGAATGAAGATTTTTCAGGACCACACTCGAAACCAAGGGGTAAGAAAATTTCAAAGAATACACCAGCCACAACTGTAGTATAGCTGCACCCAGAAGGAAGGAGATTTACAAATTTGTTTTTTTTTTTGTTATTATTTCGACAACAAACAAGCACATGTTTTAATATATTCAAAACCGACATTCTTTTATTAAAAAAAACCGCTAAAATAAAAAACGCTAAATTTCGCTATCTATAATCCCTAATCATAACTCCTGTACAGCAGTCCCACAACATTCTGACACTCGATGACACTCGAATACCCTGTCAGAAAAGTCTAGTGGCTGAGAATGAGCTTTTTACAGTGTCTGCTATAATGTTAATGTTGTTTTTGGTGTGTTTACATAGATGAATATGGCCACTGTGTAAATGCGCAGTATAGTTACGATCTTATTGCCACATTAGATCGTTATGATAACATAATATATGCCTTCAGTGATTTCCTGAAAATAAACACCAAAAAATAACACTACTGGAGTAACTACAGCAGTCACGATCATCGATCTCATATGAAGCAAGAGATTGCGATGACGTGTGCAGGTGTTGTAGTGGTGTCCCATTTCTTAGGGGTAAATTTTAAAGCTCTTCTCCTTCACACTCGATTTTAAGGGTCAAGGGGAAAGGGCTAGGGGTACAAAAATAGAATTGGGATTGAGCCTGAGTGTATCTGACTCAATGTTTGTTTATTTGCCTCGTTTATTCACTCTTTTCCTTAGATTGACAGTATTCAGAGTCTGATGCAGTGTCCCAATGTGCTGGTCTGTGTGGGTCGAGAACCATTCAGGCCGTTGCTCATGGAAAGCTTGAAGAAACTCTCAGATGAAAAGCTTCCAGGAGTCGGCACAAGGTCACACTCCAGTATCTGCAGTGAAGGCCATGAAAGCAAAAAGAACGGTAAATATTTTCTCTCACTGTGCACACAGTTCAAGTTAATTACCGTTTACATTCATTTGTCTTAGGTGAGTCATTATAGTGATTAACAACCTATCCTCCCACGTGTCCCTAATAATAGACTGAAGATAAAACAAACACCAGCTTAAATGTTGTGAATGCCTAGTCTTAATGCATGTGCATAATCAACCCAGCAGGCACCTTGATGACAAAATGACATCAATAAATGCCAAAAACAAGTTAAAAATGCAAATTGATTTGATGTCAAAACCTTGATGTCTATTTGACATCCACACATTGACCAAAAAAAAAAATCCTCAAATTGCTAAATATGTTCTTCTGGAGCTGTTTTATTGTAAATGTAATATGTAAGTAATATGTTTTAATATTATTATTTACAAAAGAAAAATCAATAGTGTACATTAGCAGCAAATAAATTAGCAATCAGTTCAGCTTATTAAAATGAGCTATTATAAAGAAATAGAATTAAGTTATCAAATCTCATTAATCTTTTCTTCACTGTATAAGGGTGCTTTCACACCTGCATTATTTAGTTCGGTTGAATCGCACAAGAGTTCGTTTTCCCTCTTGGTACGGTTCGTTTGGGCAGGTGAGAATGTAGCAATCGTACTCAAGTGCGCACTAAAAGCGGACCAAAAAAGCTTTCAAACAAACCCTTGAGCGGATCGTTTGTGGTGAGAACATGATTCAAACTAAAACAGACCCAACCGCAAAAAGTTTTGCGCCTTTTTGGACTAATCCAGCTGCCGTAGGCCGATGTGCTGTGCATTATGGAATGTGGAGGAAAAATATTTGTTGACAGCGCTTTACCAACAGAGAGAAAGAAGGGAAAACATTACCTGATGGATCATTGGTAATATTTAGCTAAATTAATTCACACCTCCTCCTGAAGTGACGTACGATGCACCTTCGCCATTTGCAATGCCTTAAAACATTGTTTTCCACCCACAGCCGCACTTCATTCTCGAAATGTATAGTTTGTCTAAAGTGATGTATACAAACTATATAGTATACTATGAGCAGGGATGCAATCAGCCAGCGCAGTCGTCCCTCCATAGTGAAAAGCAACATTTTGTGTCTGCCGGTTTGTTTATTTGCCGGAGTTCCATTGGCATTTTCTCGCACGTGAATTCTGACCAATCGAAAAGCAGTTTAGGAAATATGTTCAACAACATCTGGCCAATGAGAGATGTGGATTTTGTCAGATGACTGCATTTTAGTTCTTTTCAACTGGTTCGGACCAAAGCAATCAGTGTGGTGTGAAAACGACCCAAAGACGGCAGAAAATGCTACAATGTAGCATTTTTTGCCCTTGGTCCGGACCAAATGAAGCGAACTACAGGTGTGAAAGCACCCTGACTTACACAATCTGAATAAAGAGCAACAAATGAATCTCATTTATTTGATTTTTTTGTTTGATTACATTAAATAATGGTGTCACTTTTAAAATGCACACATCTAATGTTATAATGAAAGAATTCGATTGCTTTCCTAACTTTTTATGCTCATTTAGGACAAAATTATCAAGGTCGACATCTTTAGATGTTATTATTATATATTTTATGTGTATATGTCTGTTTAAACATGCACCCAAAACCCAAACTTTCGCTCCGCTTTAAATCGCATGTACAGAATCCGTATGGGAAGGGAAACATCGTCTAATCACTATGAAGCGCGTCAGCTGACAGTCACGAGCTGCTATATGACTGTTCTGGGGATTGCATAGGAGGGGCGACGGCACCTGTAATGAAAAGGAAAGGGAATCCCGCCGTTTTTATATATATTTCAAAGTGTTTTCATGCCTAAATAAAACAAAAGCACAGAACAGACTCACATTTAAGAGCAAGGTGGTTTGGCTGTATGGGTTGCATAAAGGGAGGCTCGGCTCTTTAAAGTTTACTGCCACCCTTCAGAAAAAGACTGAAAATACGGGAGAAATACTGGAAAATATCTTAACGAGATGAAAGCGTGATAGAACTGTAAAATACGGGAGAATCCCAGGAAAAACGGGAGGGTTGACAGGTATGACATGATGTCCGTTTGACCACCAAAATAATGACAGTAAAAAGCATTGTAATATAAGAAATGTTTTATTAATCTGAAAGCTTCAACTCTAAATTTCACAAACTACAACTACTGCAAATCAATTTGATATCAATTAATTACCTTGATTACCTAAAACAACATCAAACTGACATAACAGATTACAGTGACACTATTGTTACTAACCGGCAGCTAGCTCTTTGCAATTCTCTCATGGTCGCACACTGAAGCTAAGCAGGGCTGTGCTTGGTCAGTACCTGGATGGGAGACCACATGGGAAAGCTAGGTTGCTCCCGGAAGTGGTGTTAGTGAGACCAGCAGGGGGCGCCCAACCTGCGGTCTGTGTGGGTCCTAACGCCCCAGTATAATGATGGGCACTCTACACTCTATAGCGCCATCTTTCGAATAAGACGTTAAACCGAGGTCCTGACTCTCTGTGGTGGTTAAAAAATCCCTGGAGTCTGTCCATCATTGCCACCTAACCATCCCCCTATTATAGTTGGCTTCATCACTCTGTCTCCTCTCCACCAATCAGCTGGTTTGGGGTGTGCAGTCTGGTGCAATATGGCTGCCGTTGCATCATTTGGTGCTGCACGCTGGTGGTAGATCAGGAGATTCCCCCAAAAATGTGTAAAGCGCTATATAAATGTAAGAAATTATTATTATTATTATTATTATTATTAAAAACTGCAAAAATAACCAACAGCCAAAAAAAATAGTTTCTCCACTTTCCATTTAGTGGTGTTAGTGAGAGCAGCAGGGGGCGCTTAACCTGCGGTCTGTGTGGGTCCTAATGCCCCAGTATATTGATGGGGAGTCTATACTGCTCAGTGAGCGCTGTCTTTCGGATGAGACGATGAACCGAGCTACTGACTCTTTGTGGTCGTTGAAAATCCCAGGATGTCCTTCGAAAAAAGAGTAGGGGATAACCCGGCATCCTGGCCAAATTTGCCCACTGACCTCTGTCCATGATGGCCTTCTAACCATCCCCATATCATAATTGGCTTCATCAGTCTGTCTCCTCTACACCAATCAGCTGATGTGTGGTGTGCGGTCTGGCGCAATATGGCTGCCGTCGCATCATCCAGGTGGATGCTGCACACTGGTGGTGGATGAGGAGATTCCTCCCAAAAATGTGTAAAGCCCTTTGAGTGTCCAGAAAGCTCTATATAAATGTATAAATGTACGAAATTATTATAAGGAAGTATATTATTATTATTATTATTATTATTATTACATGTTAATTTAATGTTGTTTTGACATCAAGAGAGTCAATTGACATAAAATTGATTTACATTTTTGACATGTTTTTGATGTCATTTTGAGATTAAAGTGGCCCCTGGGAAGCCTATTTCAAATTTGTGGTTCTATTTGCAAGTTAAAAATATGTTGTTTTATTTTTTTAACAGTCAACTTTGGTCTGGAGACCAAGAAAAGCATTATCCATCCAAGATCCGACTCCAGTAATCGATCTACAAGATTCTCCCTTTCTTCAGAGAAGTCCTACCAGAATGGATTATGCATGACACCAGGGCAGTCTGGTTGCGTCAGCACCTGTCCTTATGTTAAAGAGGTCGTAATGAACGATGACATCGAGAAGAGAGTGCTTGTTAACAAAGACGGCAGCCTTTCTGTGGAAATGAAAGTTCGCTTTCGGCTGTTCAATGATGAGACCCTCCAATGGTCCACCGAGATCAAGAAATCATCAATGAAAGTGAACGAATCTGGATCTGCAAAAAACACTGAATATCTTCAAGCTAAAGCTGAGTATTCAGACCCAGACTCTGTTTGTGCATCTGAGGCTGAGGAAGCTTTCGCAACGAAGAAGCATCTTGAGGAAACACTTTGTCAAAACTGTTGCAACCATTGCCAAGAATATGACATTTGGAAAAACCCAATGCATAAAGAACAAGGCGCCTGCAAATCCCCCAGTTCCAGTGGATCATCTCAGAAAATTACACGCAAAAAGTCGTCAGTGGATAGCACACGCACAATTTCCCGCTCCAGTGGGGAGTACGTGGAGCATGTGGTTGAAAAGGCCTCATGCTTTCAGGAGACAATGGAGGAAGGTGACACTAGAGTGGAATACTGTTCAACAAATCATTGCTGCAGCCGAAGTGAAGTATCCTCAGCTGGCGTCACGTCAAAGAGCAAGAAATCATACGAGGACGGCTGTGGGAGTCAAGCTAAAAATAAATGCTCTCATATGGACATCACAGAACCTGAAATCTCTACAACGCCACATTGTGAGCTAATTAAGGTCACGGGAGAGCGTCCGATTTCTGCCGTCAGCAACTCATCCAAAGTGCTCGAGTCTTTGAAGGAAGATCAGGATGATGATTATGATGACCTTCCTCCGAGTGTCTCCAGAGCTTCAAACTGGTCTCAAAGTGGCCACCTGGAGAGGGATTATCAACTAAAATGTACTCATTGTTGTGGTCTCCAAAGTTTACCGCAATCTTATTTGTCTCCCAGACCTCCAAGTAAGGAATCAAGCAGTGCAGTTCCTTCACTGAAGGTTAAAAAGCATAAAACTACTTTTGCAGCTCCAGTAGATGGAGAATGCATGAGCACGACATCTCCTATTTCAAAAGTGTCCTCTATGTGCCATGCATGTCAGTGTGGAGCCATAACCCCAAGTACTGTGGCATCTGGTCAGGAGCAGTTGCTTGAGAATGGAGCTTGTAGTAACATTTCCAAACATAGCCAAGCATCTTGTAAGTCTAGAGGCCAACCAAACACCCCTGGAGCCAATGCATCAGAGGGTCTTGAGAAATGTGACAATGATATTGAAAAAAGAAGTGTCACATCAGGTGTCTCTAGAAGATCTGGTGGATGTTCATGTTGTGGTGAGAGTAAAAGATTGAGTGGGAATGTAGAAGAAGGTGAACCAGAGAAAGCTGATTCCATATTGTCAAAACAATCTGTTGCATGCACTTCAGATGTGCTTGCAATCTCTGACCCTGTTAATAATGCATCAGAAGGGGAAACCACACGAGAACGCTCTCGGTCTAAAAATTCAAATGCATCTTCTACTTCAAAAATCTCAAAGAAATCCAACTGCTCTGCTCATGAAAGGTGTTCTGCTGGGAGATCATTAAAATCTGAACATAATGAAGGAGAGAGTGTCGAAGAAAGAACCAAAAGTGCCATGTCAGCAAGGTCAGACTGCATTATTTCACAGAGAGAGTCCACACCAGCCTTGGTCCTGACAGAAACAGATAATGCTGAAGAAGAAAGCCAAGAAAGAGCTGTCAGCCCAATGTCTGCCCGTTCAAATCTCTCAGCTGCATCGAGGACATCCCACAAATCAATATCTGCACATTCAGAGAAAGCTAAAACGCCTAGAACTTGTAGTCCAAATGATGTAGAGGAAGTGCCATTGAAGTTGATTAATTCTCAGGGTGATGAACCAGAAAGTGCTGCAAGTCCAAATCAGACCTTGTCAGATAATCATTATGAGCAAGGCACAGAGCTTCCTCATGAAGGGAGATCAGCTAGTGCCATGTCTAATAAATCAAACCAGTCTTCACAGCATCCATCAAAAGACTCAAAGAGGTCTGTCAAATCTTGTTGTGAGTTACAAGGTAAAAGTCCCGATGTTCTGTGTGAGTTGGAAACTGAAGAAAGGCAATGCCGTCCACTGTCAAACTGTTCAAAAACATCAGTGAAGTCAAATGTTTCTTCAAAACATTCCCAAACAGAGGCTAAATCTCAGGAAAGAGTTCCCAGCGCAATGTCTGCAAAAACAAACGCTTCTAAAAGATCTTGTAGGTCCTGCAGATCAAACCACAACATTCCACTAACCACGGTTACCTCAGTATTAAATGATGCAACACCCGATGAATGTGCAACTCCAACGAACAAGTCAAAAAGAGCCACCAGCCCAATGTCTCAGACCTCAGAAAAGTCTAATGCTTGTTCTGAAAGATCCATCAAATCTGAGACACAGAAAACAACACTGAATGCCTTAACTGTGACCTCACCATTGCCTAGGAAAAAGAGGTCTCCATCTCCTAGATCAACCCACAATAGTAAAAGCAAGAAGACTGACAGCAGAGCAGCAAGTGGGATGTCAGAAAACTCGAATGTGTCCCAAAGGTCTGGTAAATGTAATTGTCTTAGCTCCTCAAATGGTGATTTAAAAGAGAAATTAAAGGAAGATGCCAAAGATGAATCTGGAGAGATCTTGTCAGGAAAATCAGATAAAACTCTTATAAATAATATGAAGTCCTCAGATAACCAGTTTGATGAGCCTGTAAGCCCTACATCGACAGCTTCGGTCTCTCTTGGGTTAGGAGAGGATCAGAAGGGTGATGACTTTGATGAACGATCAACCAGTGGCATGTCAGAGGATGGTGGGAATAAGTTGCATGAAGTAAATGGAGTCGATGCAGAGGAAAGGCCTAAAACTGAAACATCTGTGAACTCAGACAAATCAAAGAAGTCCCATCATAAGACTCCCGTTCAAGCCCTCTCGCCTGTCTCAGCTGAAAGCGTCATGTCAGCAGAAGTGAAGAAGAGCAAGTCGGGGAGCCAGTTAAATGCAAACAATATCAGAGTGCCCTCCACTTTGTCACTGTCATCTTCACGAAGTAAGTCACCCTCGAGAGTTTCACCGGGAAGTGCTAAAAATACAGCTATGAAAGAGAGAGACTGCAAAGCTGTCAACAACACCAACCATGCAGAAAAGAGTGAAGCATCTTCAAAACATGAGCAAAGCGAAAGAGCTGCTGGAAAAGTCACACCAGCAAGTGATTGTTTAAACTCTTCAAAAGCCTCAGAATGTTCAGTGAAGTCCAAAAATGTCCAAAGTACTACAGAGACTGATAAAAGATCCAAACATTCTTCCCATTGTTTGGAAATGAACGGACTAGATATCAATTTTAACAGAGACCTTGATCATAGCATGGTTAAATCTCTTAAAACATCCACATCAGACAAAAGATCTGTGAAAAATGATGCATCCAGGCCAAATTCAGCAGGAATGTCTGACATTTCCCAAAGTCTACCACTGGAGATGCCAAACAAGAAAAAAGCATCAGTCAAGCATCCTGATTCCTCAAGCGAAAGTGTTTTATCTCGGGCACTCTCAGCTGCAGATCTGTTGAGAGAGATTGTTGGCAACGCGAGACCAGTCAGTAGAGGATCAAAGTCAGTTGCCTCCAGCAAAAATGTTGACATGGTTGAAAATAAAAGCCAAAAAAGCAGCAGGAGCAAACACAGCCACTCTTCAGAGCACAATGCTAAGGAATTGATGCCGTCATGTTTACCAAACGCTTCCCCTACAGAAGTTGTGAACGACTGGCTTAGAAACATTCCCATTGATGGCTATGTTTATGAAATGGATGTTGAACATATTGAACGTGAAGTTGGTGAGAACGCCTCCCTAAGGGACAAAAGTGAGGCACCAGAAAGCATAATGGAGGTTGAGGAACCTAATGAGAATCACACAGGAGAGAATCATGTGCAGCAGGAGACCAATGATAGTTGTGTTGAGATACAAGCAAGCGATGAAAAAGCACAATTGGAAATGTGTGAAATGGATCACAATCCTAAAACATTAGCCAACCAAGACAGTTTACAAAAGCAGTGTGATTCTTCAGTTCAGGTCATGAAGGTTTTACTCGGTCCAAAACTGGACCGATCCAGTAGTTTACCTGAAGTTTCCCCAGTGTATGGCAGAAAATTAAGCCAGTCTGCTCAAGGGCTTTTGGACTGCCTTGCAAACTTAAGATTGATTGATTCAGACTCTAAAGATGAAAAGCATCGTAAATACAATGAAGTCATGATGATCTTACAGTCGCTCTGGCTCCAAAAGCCCATCGAAGATGAACATATACAACACAATGCAAAGGAAAACCAATCAGCAGAGGATGAATTTAATCTGCGCTATTCATCTGGCGTTGATGTAAATAGTGGTTCCACCAACTCTGTTAAAGGTGAAAAAATAGAGACCTCACAGGGAACAATACCACCAATTGAAGAGCAAGAGACTTCACTGCACGATAAAGAAGAAGAAGATGAGATTAAGTTTACAGAATGTTTGGATCCATCCAAAATCATCTCAGATCCGGTAACTCCAGACATCGCAGAACGAACACAGGGAAGTCCAGTAAATACACAACAGGATGATGTAACTCAAGAAGAGGTTTCAAGTTCTGAGAATAAGAATGAATCCGATCAAACGCCACAAACGACCTCTTACAAGAGTTCTGGGAATGAGAGTTACACAATGAAATCTCCAGAAAACACAAGCTCAGGAACTCCGCCATCTGTTCAGAGAGCTACACTTACTAAAAGAGTTTCACAAGACCCAGATCCTGTTTGGGTCCTGAGCTTATTAAAAAAGCTAGAAAAGCAGTTCATGCTGCATTACACTGATGCCATGGCAGAGTTCAAAGTAAGGTGGGATTTGGACGACAATGAGATGCTCAATACAATGATAAGCGAGCTTAAGGAGGAAGTACACAAACGTATTCAATCGAGTATTAACAGAGAGCTGCAAAAAATCCAAAGTCGCACTGGCAGAGGTCCGAGACCTCCAGGAAATGCACTTTCGAGAGAGTCTACAGCTCAAACTGAGCAACGACGCAAGCGTCTTCGGGTCATGCGCAATAAGTCCATCTTGACAAGGAGTGATGAAGATTACACTGCATCAGGAACCGAAAACAGCGATCAGCGCAGTGATGATGAATACTGCCCATGCGATGCATGCATAAAAAAGAAATTGGCATCTAGAGCCGCCCAGCGAGCTCAGGCTTTGAGTTTTGCTCCAGTTATAATGGAGTTTGATCTGCGGAAAATTTTGCAAATGAAAAAGGACCCAGTCGATACTCCGCAATCAAAGCCTGAAGAACAATGCACAGCTTGTCAAGTTGAAAACAACTTAGAAGTTGTTCATGAAGAGGTAGAGGAGGTCAATGATGATACTAGAGGACGTGATGTTGAAATGGCAGATCAAGAGAAGACAGCTGATGCTGTCAATGCAATCGACGCAACTTTAGACTCTGAAAAAAAAGATCAGAACGACGAGGAAGCAAATAATGAGTCCGATGATGTGGAAGATGGTCAAAATGAGAAGGAAGGTGAGCCTGCAAAAGAAGAAATGGTGGTAAATGACAAGAGAGATGATGAAAATGAGGAAGAAGTAGACTTAGTTGAAGAAGACACCGAAAAAGAAGATCCACTAAATATTGAAAGTAGTGATTCGACTGCACAGGTGGAAAAAGAGGATGAGATGACAGAAAATGCTGAGGAAAATGAAGCAGGTGACAAGCAGAGTACAGAAGACCAATCAGAAGATGTAGAAGAGTCTAAGTCAAATAAAGACGTTACACATGAAACTACTGAAGGTGAAACACCAAATGAGGAGTCCACCATTGAGCAGAATGCAGATGGGACATCAGACACAGAACAGGATGACGAAAACGGCAAGATGCCAAAGGTAAAAATAGAGATGGAGGTCAGAGAAAGTGTAGAACATGAAGACAAATCTAACTCCGTTGAGGAACAGAATGAAACTGATGACACACTAGCAAAACAGGCGACGAAAACGTCAACAGAATCTCAACCAGGATCTATGGAGAACTGCACAGCGCAAGCTAAACTGAAAGATCTGCAGAGTTTCATGGAAAGTCTTGAAAGTCATGGAGACAGTGTGGTGATTACTAAACAACCACCATACAAAGAGCCACACGAAGCAGCAAACCAAAAGGACATGTGCAACGGCTTGACTGAGTGGCAAGTGTCTCCTAAAATGAACATCAGGGCCAATAAACAAAAGAATCAGAATAATGGACACTAATGTTATGGAAGAGTTTTAATATATGTCGCATAAAGCACTTTATTTTGATGGGGTGAATCTGATTTCAGAGACATTTAAAGAGCGAAAGAGAAACTTTTAAGAGATTTCAAAACTGTATATTGTATAATTTTGTAGTCGAGTTATTGTTTTAACTGAAGTTTAAAGACTTTATGAATTCATGTACACAGGAAGAAGAAAACATACATTCCAGGTCTCAGAGTCACAAAATTCTATACGTTTTACAGATAAACACCAAATACTCAGGGTGCTGAACATTGTTATTATTTAAATGCATTGTGAATATAATAACCTTGAACAAGGTTAGCATTGCATTGCATTGAGCTTATATGCTAAATGGCACGATTATATTTCAAAATGTGTATTTGCAGATGTGTTAGAATATGGGGTGTTATTCAAATCTATATGTCATTCAGTTCTGACTGTATATTTGAAAGCTGCTTTCTGAAGTCATTTGATTTTCTGATTCTGCTGAAGTGGTGCTTGGCGCTGCATTTACATCGCAGTGAGTGACACTCAAAGCATCCTTGACCAAGGTTGATTGTATGTTGCTATTGTATCATAACATTAATAAATGCTCAACTCTGAGAATCTCATTTTTTGGTTTGATGTTGACCGAATTAAATAAATAGCTGGGTCATATATGGACCAATTAAAATTACAGTTGAAACTAGAAGTTTACATACGCTGTATAAAAAGGCACATAACCATTTAAAAAGAAGTCAGATGTTAATGTAACTAAACTTTTTCTCTTTTAGGTAAGTTAGGATTGTTAAATGTGTTTCTGTTCTGCTTAATAGCAGAATAATGAGAGAGAGATTTTTGGAGAAATTGTTATAACTTTTCTTGAAAGTCAAGTTTACACACAATAAGATTATTATGCCTCTGAAAAGGCTCAGATGATGGTGTCAAGGTTTTGGAAGTTTCTGATTGGCTAATTGACAACATTTGAGTTAATTGGAGGCACAACTGTAGAATAGTATTTAAGGAAAACCTCAAACACAGCTGCTTCCTTGTGTGACAACATGAGAAAATCAACAAGCCAGAATCAACAAAAAAGCCAGATTACGATTTGCTAAATTTCACTGGGAAAAAGAATAATGTTTGGAGACATTTCCTGTGGTCTGATGGAACTAAGATTGAACTGTTTGGCCATAATGACCAGTGTTACATTTGGAGGACAAAGGGGAAAGCTTACACGCTTAGGAACACCATACCGACTGTGAAGTATGGTGGTGGCAGCATCATGTTGTGGGGCTGTTTTGCTGCAGGAGGGACTGGTCCACTTCACAGCATATATGGCATCATGAAGAAAGAACATTATGTAGAAATACTAAAGCAACATCTCAAGACATCAGCCAGGAATTTAAAACTTGGCCACAAATAGGTCTTCCAAACAGACCATGACCCCAAGCATACTGCCAAATTAGTTAAAATGTGCTTTAAGGACAACAGAGTGAATGTTTTGGAGTGGCCATCACAAAGCCCTGAACTCAATCCTATAGAAAATTTGTGGGCAGAGTTGAAAAAGCTTCTGCAAGCAAGACAGCCAACAAATCTGACTCAGTTACACCAATTCTGTCAGGAGGAATGGGCCAAAATTCCTTCAAACTATTGTGAGAAGCTTGTGGAAGGATACCCAAAACATTTGACCAAAGTTATACAGTTTAAAAGCAAAGCTAAAAAAATACCAAGGAAATGTGTGTAAACTTTTGACTGTCTAGAAATAAATAAAAAATTCTCTAAACAAATTCTGTCATTATTCTGGCATTTAGCAAATGTAAATGATTTAGGTAATCCTAACGGACCTAAAATAGTAAACGTTTAGTATGATTTACTATCAGACATTTTTTTAAAAATGGTTATGTTCCTTTTTTTACAGAGTATGTAAACTTCTGGTTTCAACTGTAATTTACACTTTTTAATCCAGTGGATAGGTTTGACTCATACCTGCCAACATTTGTCTTTGACATTTGTTCAAATCCACAATCTTAACACTTGTGCAGAAATCAACAGCACAACTGAGTTGTAACTTATGTTGCCAGATTGAGGTAAAAAAAGCTTCGAGATTTGAATATTTCGTCAATTGTGTGAGGTGATGAGCTTCATACAAGATCTGGCAACTTGACAAACATGGACAATAAGTGATTTTTCATAACTACACTGTTACAAAAAATGATTCAAAGACAATTCCTTGGATTTACTAATTTCTTTTAGGTTAATTGGTTGTAAACAATTTATTTGGGCTGAATTTAAACAAACAAATTAGGTTGAACTTTACAAAAATTTAATTAGTTTGTTTAAATTCAACACAAATAAATTGTTTGCACCAATTTTGCAGACATCAGTTTTTTTCGTGTAGATTGAGCCATATAAATTACGGAAGTTTCCCGGGAGAAATAGGGAAATGGGAGGGTGGCAGAAGATGAGTATAAAATACTGGAGACTAGGAAAAATAGGAGTGTTGGCAGGTATGGTTTGACCCAATGTTCGAGTTTTTAATTGTAGTGATCAGTGTGTGTTATTGCACAAAAAAGTGCAATTTATGTTGCAAGTACAGAGCACTTGAACATTATCCATTGGTTTCACAAACAAGGTTTAAGGCTAGTCTTGGATTAAATTGCATGTTTGAGCTCTCTCAACTGAAAATAACATTTTTTGTGTCCAGGTGCACACCAGTAATGTATTTTTCTAAGGCCGCTTTTATAAATCTGGCTTAAATAGCCTAATTTAACTAAGTTCTAGTCCTGGTTTAAGCTAAGCCCGGTTTGTGAAACTGGGCCCATATGATAAATGTTTCCAAACATGATAGAAATGCATGTTGTAAAAGGTGTATGTTGCACTTTTATGACATCATTTTAAGGTCTTAATTAATGACATTTTCGTAGCTAAAATTTTTTGCATCTGTAAAAATGCTGGATTCCACACAATCAACTTGTGTAGGGTCAACATGAAGGAATTAAGTTAATTTCTTTCTTTCTTTTTTTTTTTTTTACAAGTTTAAGTAGATTGAACATAAAACAGTTAAGTCCCCCCAAAAAGACTGAAGAATTGTGTTGTTTCAGCTCAGGGCTTTACATTAACACCCGCCAACCCGCCAAATGCGGGAAGATTTCAGCGATGGCGGGTAAGACAGACACTCTCACTAGCCACTTTGGCTGGTTGAAGATCATTTTTAAATTATAGTTATCTTAAAAGCAGGGTTCGACAATAAAGATAGTCCAATATGCGCGCAAATGTCATCTTAGAATCGAGAAGCAGCATGACCGACAAAAAGTTTCGTTCGTGCGAGCAAAAGAAAGCAGGTAAAAACCGAATGAGATGATCACTCGCGCGCACAGGTGATGTGATGTGCGCGACTTTTTAAAAACCATGCATGCTCCTGTTTCCTGGTGCGAAGCAACCATGCCTAGAGGAAACGCAAATGCTGCGATCGGTTCTCTTTGAAATAGACTGGACGAAAAGTAATGCTCGTGCACACACAGTCCTACTGCTGTCAAAAGCTCCGGATGTTTCTAAAATATGTCTTTTTGTAAGCAGCAGCGGTTGCAAGTTTTGTTTGAACTGTTCTTTAAACAGAACAGATTATGGGCCTAACGTTACCCGTGTGCACGTGATCATCTTTCCATTATCACACACGGTATGTTTTTCACCTGCTTTCTTTTGCTTACGGTTATTTTTGTTAATATGGTTTAATTATCACTTTTACAATAACATTACTTTAATAGGAGATTAACTCCCCATGTATGTGTAGTTAACCAGTGATCTGAGAGACCTTTAGCCTGGACAGACTAGGCTACTGTGCATAGTTTTAGATACATGGCAATAATTATTTTTTTAAATGTGATAGTTTTTTTAAAGAAAGGTTTTGTTGAATAAAAAGAGCATGCATACAGCTATATTTAGCATATTTTGACGTATTATTTAACATTTGTGGCTAAGAAATAGTTATTTATTTATTTTTGGTGTGGTCAGAGATAAATTTGGTAAATCCTCAGCGAAAAGTCCTGTGAAATAAAAACGAATTGCAATGCGACACTGTAAAAGCACAGCCCATTTGCTCATGCACATTGAGCAAGTTCATACACACAAAAAAGTGAAATGAATGAGGAGGCATGTGGACATAACACAACGTCTAAATCAAGTCATTTTAGCATGTCAAAGTCAAATCTATGCATATAAAATATATTTTCCCAACAACAAAATCGTGGCTAGTGAAAATGGCGAGAATAATGCTGGACAACTACTAGCCACAGTGGCTGGTGATCAAAAAAGTTAATGTCAAGCCCTGCTTCAGCTCATTTTATATAAGTAGTTTTGTTTGTCCAAACTACTTATATAAAATGAGCTAAAGCAGGGCTTGACATTAACTTTTTTGATCACCAGCCACTGTGGCTAGTAGTTGTCCAGCATTATTCTCGACAAACAACATGTAATTTGTTTAATGTACACTGTATACAATGTTGGGTTCCCCACAAATGCTTCATGTTGTCCCAACACAAATCAAGTAATCATTTTACATATTAAGTGGACTGAACATAAAACAATTAAGTTGACCCTCAAAAAACTTAAGAATTGTGTTGTTTCAACTCATTATAAACTGAACTTCAACTCTGAAAACTGGACTGACAGTTTTAATTTACTAGAACTTCTATGTGAAGCTGCTTTGACACAATCTACATGGTTAAAGCGCTATAAAAATAAACATGAATTGAATTTTAAATAAGTCGTTTGAACAAGCAACAAAAAGTGTTTTGAGTGTAGATTCTGCTAAGCAAAAATGATCAAATCAGATTTTAACTTTGTAAATAATTAACAACAGAGTAAGCATCATTCCCATATAGAAATGTAATCTATGGAAATTAATGCAAATTATATATATATATATATATATAGTTTAAAACATAATTATTAGCACCTTTTTGATTTTTTCTTCTTTTTAAATATTTCCCAAATGATGTTTAACAGAGCAAGGAAATTTTCACAGTATGTCTGATAATATTTTTTCTTCTGAAGAAAGTCTTATTTATTTTATTTCAGCTAGAATAAGAGCAGTTTTAAATTTTTTAAAACCCATTTTAGGGACAAAATTATTAGCCCCTTTAAGCTATATATTTTTTCGATAGTCTACAGAACAAACCATCGTTATACAATAACTTGCCTAATTACCCTAACCTGCCTAATTAACCTAGTTAAGCCTTTAAATGTCACTTTAAGCTGTATAGAAGTGTCTTAAAAAATATCTAGTCAAATATTATTTGCTGTCATCATGGCAAAGATAAAATAAATCAGTTATTAGAGATGAGTTATTAAAACTATTATGTTTAGAAATGTGTTGAAAAAATCTCTCTGTTAAACAGAAATTGGGAGAAAAATAAACAGGGGGGCTAATAATTCTGACTTCAACTGTATATATACATACACTAGTTCATATTTCATGATATTCAACATAAATATTGCAAAATGTTCTTTTGTGTGGAATTATGTAAATATATGTATATACAATTAAATCTATATTTGAATATTTATGTTCATATATGACTTTACACTCTAAAAACAATGACTGATGGGTTTGCCCAATGTTGGGTTTGTCCATATTTGACTAAAGTTGGGTTACGACAACCCAGCATTTTTAGTGTATACTCATTGATACTGACACTCTTTAGCACAAATAATATCAGCAGAGTCTGAGTCCAGCAGCTTGAACAGATCTTGCGTCATTCTAATCCCATTGCTTGTCCATTAGGAGTATCTTTAGCTGGGTTAGAGGATTGAGGTTGACTTGCATCAGTCATTAATCTAGTCCAGCTATTAGTCAGTGGTGTTTAAATGTAATTCAACACAGATTGTCACACAAGCTTAAAATTTATACAGCGTGTTTACAGTTTAGAAGACCATCTACTTTTAATAAAGTGCTGTTTAACTGCTTAATTCCCATTGCAACACCCCCTTGTGTTGTGTTTTGCAACAACAGGCCAGAAAAGGGTTCCCTATATTAGAAATCTGATATAATATATGCAAATGACCTATTTGACATACAAGTTCATATTTGGATTTTACAGATATATAAAATGTGTGTATATATAATGTGTATATACATTGAAGTCAGAATTATTGTCAGAAATATTTGATGTTTTTTTCTGCTTTTTAAATATTTCCAAAATGATATGTAACAGAGCAAGGAAATTTTCACAGTATGTCTGATAATATTTTTTCTTCTGGAGAAAGTCTTATTTGTTTTATTCCGGCTACAATAAAAGCAGTTTTTATTTTTTTAAAAAAACATTTTAGGGACAAAATGATTAGCCCCTTTAAGCAATTTTTTTCAGATAGCCTATAGAACAAACCATCATTATACAATAACTTGCCCAATTACCCTAAACTATGGCAAGCCGTTTTGACTTTTATTCATTCTCAGGATATGTATTCTTGATATCAACAATTCAATTCTTGATATCAAAAATGTTAATTCTTGATATCAACAATTCAATTCTTGATATCAACAATTACATTTTCACTAGTTAAAAGTCACCATAGGCTGCCATTCAAATTTAATTGTTGATATCAAGAATTGATTTCTTACTAGTTGAAATGCAATTCTTGATATCAATAATTTAATTGTTGATATCAGGAATTAAATTGTTGATATCAAGAAATACTTTTCAACTAGTAAAGATGTTCATTTTTGATATCAACAATTGGTTTGTCACTAGTGACAATGTTAATTTCTGATATCATATATATAATTGTTACTAGTGAAATTAGTCATTTTAGATATCAAAAATTACTTCCCTAATTGTTGATATCAGAAATAGATTTTTAGATATCAGAAATAACAATTGTAACATGTTGAAAAATACTTGCAGATATCAAGAATTAACATTTCAACTAGTCAAATTAAGTTCTTGATATCAGGAATTGACATTTGCACTAGTATCCATATGACAACTGATATCAACAATAAATGCTTTTACTAGTAAGAATTGTATTTCTGATATGTAAAATTGACATTTCAACTATAAGAAATCAATTCTTGATATCAACAATAAAATTTGAATGGCAGCCTATGGTGATTTTTAACTAGTGAAAATACAATTACAGATATCAAGAACTATAATTCTTACTAGTTGAAATTCAGTTCCTGATATCAAGAATGAACATTTTAACTAGTGAAATTGAATTGTTGATATCAAGAATTAACATTGTTACTAGTGGAAATGTAATATTCATATATCAACAATTAACATTTTTGATATCAAGAATTGAATTGTTGATATCAAGAATACATATCCTGAGAATGAATAAAAGTCAAACGGCTTGCCATACCTAACCTGCCTAGTTAACTAATTAACCTACTTAAAATGTTAGCCCAAAATAATAATAACTAAATCCAAACGTGGGTTCTGCAACAGGATAAGATTTAAAGCACACCAGCAAGTCCACTTCTGAATGGCTGAAGAAAAACTTTAAAGTGGCCTAGTCAAAGTCCTGACCTGAATCCAATTGAGATGCTGTGGCATGACCTTAAAAAGGCGGTTCATGCTGGTAAACCCTCCAATGTGGCTGAGTTACAACAATTCTGGGTGGCCTAAACAGTTATTAGGTTTAGTGGCAAACACTTTTTCACACAGGGCCAGGGGCGCCGCTGGCCACCACGGGCCCTCTGACAAGCAAATTAGAAAATGAATGAAAGTGAAGAGCCGGGGTGGTTCGCGGGCCCTTTATAATGTCTCTGTGGGCCCCCTGAATATATGGGCCCTTAGAATCGTCCTAACTACCCCCCCCCCACCCCCCACCCCCCTAGCGGCGCCCCTATGTAGTTTTATATTTTGTTTCTCTTAATAATAACAACAACCATTTCAAAACTGCATGATGTTTATTTTTGTTATCTTTGACTAATATTAAAATTTGTTTGATAATCTGAAAGATCAAAATGTGACAAACATGCAAAAACATTAAGGAACAAGGGGTCAAACACTTTTTTTTACAACAGTATGTACACACGTTCAAATATATTCGTTTTAATTTTATATACGTGTTCGTATATTTTATATATGTACAATCCAAATATGTGAACTTGAATGTCATGTATGTAATTGGCATATAATTCCACGTGTCATGTTTTAATATGGGTTATCATAATTCTGTCATCATTCACTAATCAAAAACCTGTTTGAGTTTCTTTCTGCTGATGAACACAAAAGAAGATATTTAGAAAATGTTGGAAACCAGTAACCATTGAATTCCATACTATTTGTTTTTACTACTATGAATGCCAGTGGTTACCGTTTTTATAAAAGTACTCAAAATATCTTCTTTTATGTTCAACAGAAAAATGAAACAAACAGCTTTGGAACTACTTGAAGGTCAGTAAATGTGATTAAATGTTCATTTTTGGGTGAACTATCCCTTTAAATACGCTTAATCAGACTTATATCTATTGAAACATTTATATTATAGCCAAAGGTGGAAAAGGTCTCGATTAAGGCCCTGTATAAGTATTTTAACATCTGTCAAAGTATTTAGAGCTTCCAAAATATTTAAGTAATGTAAATGTAATTTGCATTGTTGCCAGAAGGAAGAAGGAAAACTGCCTTAAAAAGTGCACTTACAGTAACAGCAACAGACCAGACATTTTTACAATATTACATTACACTGTTCTTTATCAGATCACCGAAAACACACATACTCCTACTGTACAATAGGCAACATAAAAGTTTACACATTGAACATTCATTTGCAAAGGCTGAATGTTTACACTACATTCGAATCAGAACAGCTATCCTTTTCATTATTATTATTATTATTTAATTCAGCAGCATGCATAACAAAAAGATCAGTCAGTAATGGAATATTTACTGGGAATATGGAAACTAAGAAACTTCATAATCACCTTTAAGTAATACTAATTAATTAACAATACTAGTCATTCACAATCATGTTTTTGGGGATATTTATGCACTTTAACACTCTGACTGTACTGTATATGAATGAATCTCATGGAATGGCTTGATTTTCATTTACTTTGTCCTTTTTATTAATGCATATACAGTTAACGATAAAATTATTAGTCCTCCTATGAAATTTTGATATATATTTTTTCAAACATTTCCAAAGTTCTGTTTTAACAGAGAGATTAAAAAAGTTTATTAATTAATTAATTAATTTACCAAAATGACAGTACATATTTTTAATAGTTAGTATAGTATATTTATTATTCAGCTTTAATAGCAAATTAAAGGCTTAACTAGTTATCTAACTAGGTTAGATAGATTAATTAGGCAGTGATTTGTAGACAATCGAAAAATAATAATTTCTTAAGGGCGCTAATAATATAATAATATTGACCTTAGCTATTTATATATATACAGTTAAAGTCAGAATTATTAGCCCCCCTTTGATTTTTTTTTTTCTTTTTTAAATATTTCCCAAATTATGTTTAACAGAGCAAGGAAAGTTTCACAGTATGTCTGATATTTTTTCTTCTGGAGAAAGTCTTATTTGTTTTATTTCGGCTAGAATAAAAGCAGTTTTTAATTTTTTGAAAACCATTTTAAGGTCAAAATTATTAGCCCCTTTAAGCTATATTTTTTCGATAGTCTAGAACAAACCATCGTTATACAATAACTTTCCTTATTACCCTAACCTGCCTAGTTAACCTAATTAACCTAGTTAAGCCTTTAAATGTCACTTTAAGCTGTATAGAAGAGTCTTGAAAAATATCTAGTCAAATATTATTTACTGTCATCATGGCAAAGATAAAATAAATCAGTTATTAGAAATTAGTTATTAAAACTATTATGTTTAGAAATGTGTTGAAAAAATCTCTCTGTTAAACAGAAATTGGGGGAAAAATAAACAGGGGGCTAATAATTCAGGGGGGCTAATAATTCTGACTTCAACTGTATTTATTTATATATATATATATATATATATATATATATATATATATATATATATATATATATATATATATATATATATATATATATATATATATATATATATGTTTTTTTTTTTATTATTTCAGCCAATTTAATTTCTTACTTTGTTAAACATTCATTCATTTTAATCCACTTTTCTGGGGCCGGGTTGTGGTTGCAGCACTGAGAACCCCAGACTTCCCTCTCCCCAGACACTTCCTCCAGTGGGATGCCGAGGCGTTCACAGGCCAGCTGAGAGACATAGTCCCTCCAGCATGTCCTGGGTCTTCCCTGAGTCCTCCTCCCGGTGGGACAAGCCGGGCACACATCCCTAGGTAGGCGTCCAGGAGGCATCTGAAACAGATGCCCGAGCCACCTCAGCTGACTTCTCTCTGTCACCCGGGAGGAGCTCCTCACCCTATCTATAAGGGTGCGCCCTGCCACCCTGCGAAGGAATCTCACTTTGGCCGCTTGTATCTGAGATCTTGTCCTTTCGGTCTTGACCCAAAGCTCATGACCATAGGTGAGAGTGGGAACGTAGATTGACTGGTAAATCGAGAGCTTTGCCTTTCTGCTCAGCTCTTTTACCACAACGTACCGGTACATTGACCGCATTACTGCTGCCTCTGCACCAATCCACCTGTCAATCTCACGCTCCATCCTTCCCTCACTCGTGAACAAAACCCCAAGATACTTGAACTCCTCCACCTGGGGTAAGGACTTTCCTTGTTAAAAATCTCTTGGTAAATATTTGACAAATAATTCAAGTTTCACCAGAGGACAAATATTTAAATTTAAAGTATTTTTTCCATGAGATTTACCCATCTACACTGAAAAAAAATTATTCATTGCATTTACTTTTCTTAAGGTAAAAAGTGGTTGCAAACAATGTATATGGGCTGAATTTAAACAAAGAAAATAAGTTGAACATTCATTCATTCATTTTCATTCGGCTTAGTCCCTTTATTCATCAGCTGTCGCCACAGCGGAATGAACCGCCAACTTATCCAGCATATGTTTTACAAAGTGGATGCTCTTCCAACTGCAACCCAGTACCGGGAAACACCCACACACACTCATTCACACACATACACTATGACTAATTTAGTTTACCCAATTCACCTATAGCGCATGTGTTTGGACTGTGGGGGAAACACCGGAGCACCCGGAGAAAACCCACGCCAACACAGGGAGAACATGCACATGCCACACAGAAATGCCAACTTAACCAGCGACCTTCTTGCTGCGAGGCGACAGTGCTAACCACTTACCTTAAAAAATTTAAGTAAATCCAATGACTCATTTGTTTCAGTGTACTTTATCATGCATTGTATTGTTTTTTTTAGTACATTTTGTGTTGCAACTACCTCTGTAATTATGGCGTAAAGGAATGTATGTGGTGTTTACATGTAAGCTATGCACAAAACCATCCTGTATCTACAGTATCTACTCCAGTTCAGAAACAGGCTCATGGATGAGAGCCATCAGCATCTCCCGCAGCTCAGTAAATGTGGGTCTGTCCTTGGGGTTAGCCTTCCAGCACAACAGCATAATGCCATAAAGCGATTCAGGACAGCCGGCCGGTCGGGGCATCCGCTCTCCTCGCTGAATCCCTCGAACACACGACATTTTGTCTTGACCTGAGATTGTGGAATCAACAAATACAACCCCACATCAGAAAAAGACAGTATGGAAAATGCAAATCAAATAGAAAGTAGTGATTTCTGAGTTTACTTTGACTTGTATTTCATTGTAGACAATACAACAAACATTATTTAATGTGTTCCTCATGATTTTATTATTGTTTATTTTTTAAACTTGCACTGCATCAAGAATCCTCATTCACCTATAAGCGATATCACCACATGGGCTCAGGACTACTTTGGCAAACTTTTGTCAAGTACCACAATACATAGTTAAATTCACAAATGCCAGTGAAAACTGTAAAGTGCCAAAAGGAAGCCCTATGTTAACAGTGTCCAGAAGTGCTGTTGACTTCTCTGAACTCTGAGGCATCTGGGATGGACCATCACACAGTGTAAACATGTACTGAGGTCAGATGAATCAGTATTTCAGGTTTTTTTTTTTGACGCCGTGTGCTCTGGACCAAAGAAGAAAAGGATCATCCAGACTGTTACCAGCAACAAGTCCAAAAGCCAGGGTCTGTCATGGTATGGGGTTGTGTCAGTGCCCTTGGCAAAGGTAACTTACACTTCTGTGATGCACCATTAATGCTAAAATGTACATAGAGATTTAGGAGCACAATATGCTGCCTTCTTTTCCAGGGACGCCCATGCATATTTCAACAAGACAATGCAAAACCATATTCTGCACACATTGCAAAGTCCTGGCTGTGGAGGAAGAGGATACAGGTATTTGACTGGCCTGTCTAGAGTCCCGACCTGTCTCCATTAGAGAATGTGTGGCGTATTTTGAAACGCAAAATGCGACAATGAAGATCCACATGAATGTTGCCCACCTTAATGCTGCGTTCACACCAGACGCGGAAGAAGCGTCAAGCGCGAGTGATTTACATGTTAAGTCAATGCAAACGTGCGAATACGCATCCTGCGGCGCGATACACGCGAATGGCGCGGTGCAAATGACGCGAATTGCGCGGATGGCGCAATACGCGCGAATGGCATGGGCACGAATTGAGTGTTTTGCGCGTTTGACGCGCTTAACGAGCAAATCGCGCGAATCGCTCGAGTTTAAAAATCTGAAGTTCTGCGGACATTCGCGCCGCGTTAACCAATCAGGAGCTTGCTCTTGTGGGGGCATGATTGTGACGTAGCACTTGTTGCTGGTGTCCGGGGGAAATCCTCCAGCCGACACCGACAACAGTTCATCAAACTGGGCTTGGCTCAGTCAGAAGCACCGCTGGAAGCCTCCCTCATCCAGGTACAGTTTCTGGAGGAGTTTCTGAGCTCACAGAGCTGGGTGCACCTCTGAAAGTATGTAGTAGACTCAGACACTGCTCCAAATGTATCGACGCTGTTTCACAGCCTTCATAAAGCACATAAACACAGTTATATTATCAATAAAATCCATGTTAGCCATTAAGCTGGAAGCCTCCGTCATCCAGGTTAAGTTTCTGGATGAGTTTGAGCTCACAGAGCTGGGTGCATCTCTGAAAGTATCGAGTGGACTCAGACACTGGTCCAAACGTATCGACGCTGTTTTACAGCCTTCATAAAGCACATAAACACAGTTATTTTCTCAATAAAATCCATGTTAGCCATTTAGCAACAAAGCTACAGTCACCGGGCAGACAGAAGCCCTGCCCATGATGCGAATCCGCGTCTTTTCTGAAGTGAATTTGACGTACGAATGAAGCGGAGTGTGACGCGCGAATGAAGCGAGTAAACTCAATTGTTCATGCGTCTATTTACACACGAATAGCGCAATTTAGCTGCGCGTTCCATGTCTGGTGTGAACACAGCATAAGACTTGTTTGCAGGACGAATGGGACAAAATGACACCTGAAACACTTCATCACTTGGTGTCTTCAGTCCTTAAACGTCTTTTAAGTGTTGTGAAAAGGAATGGCAATATTACAAAGTGGTAAATGCTTTACTGTTCCAGCCTTTTTTTGAAATGTGTTGCAAGAACCAAAATTGGAATACGTGTTTATTTTAAACAAACATTTTTTAATGTGTTCCTCATGATTTTTTCGTTTGTTGTGTTGTCTGCAATGAAATACGAGTCAAAGTAAATTTAGAAATCACTACTATTTTTTTATTTGCATTTTCCATACTGTCCGAACTTTTTCTGATTTAAAGTTGTACAACACAGTTGGCAGAGAGGCAATACTATAAACCAGAAATATTCTCAGAATTTTTGAGAATGTTCTAATAACATTTTCCCATTAACATTTAATAATGTTTGGTATAAGTAATGTTTTTAAAATGAAACAAAACAAGTTCATTTAAAGTCATGGTTCAATCATTCATTTACTCATTCTCCACTTGTTCCAAACCTGTTCGAGTTTCTTTCCTCTGTTAAACATAAAGAAAGATATTTTGAAGAATGTTGGAAAAAAGCAGCCATTGACTTCCATATGATTTTTTGTCTGTTTGTAATTCATTCATATTTTTTTTCAGCATTCTTCAGAATATCTTGTTTTGTGTTTCACGAAAGAAAGAAGAACCACTTTATTGTGAGTAAATGATGACACTTTAATAGGGTTAACGATCACTTTAAAGGTGTTGAAGCCATTTATATGGAAGTAATAATATTTTGAGTTTATTTAGTAAAATCTGAAAAAAGGCTTGTGTTGCAAATAAAATGTAGAAATTGGAATGTAAACAGTTAACCAGTGATGTAGCATAACGTAATTTGATTGACAGTTAGATTTAGAACCCCGCGAATCAGTCAGAAGCCACTGGACTTTTGAGCAACACAGTTTTTTGACCTATGCAAACTGCAAAGTTAATTTGTAAGAAAATTAAACATCCTAAGTTTTTTAAACTTAAAGATTTACAATTAAACAGTCAAACGAAGAACTTTGGATTCAAGACTTTTATTCACTGACGCTTTTGTGTTGAGTACAAAAGAACTCTAAAGTCCTAAGCTAGTGAGTCGGCTTTATGCGCTCACAAAAGGGATAGTTCAACCAAAAATAAAAATTTTCTCCTTTTATTCACCCTCAAGTGATTGGCTGCAAACCTCCATACGTTTTTTTTTATTCTGCTGAACACAAAAGAAAGATATTTTGAAAAAAAAAAAAAAAAAAAAAAAAAAATGGAAACCTGTAACCATTGACTTGCATAGTAGAAAAAACAAATACTATGGAAGTCAATGGTTACCCTTAAGGTTTCTAGCATTCTTCAAAATATCTTCTTTTGTTTTCAACAGAAGAAAGAAACTCATAAAGGTTTGAAACAAGTGAATAAATGATGACAGAGTATTTTGGGGTGGACTATTACTTTAAGGATTTTCTCAGGTAGTTATTGCAAAATAATTAGCGAACATTAAAATGTGTGATAACATGGAATGTTTCCTTAGTGGTTTCTCAAATAAAACCCTGGACCACAAAAGTTTTTAAAAAACGAGTTAATACATCACCTGAAAGCTGAATAATAGCATTTCATTAATGTACAGTATACTATAGAGGATTGTAAATGTTTACATAATGAGTTAAACATGAGATGTAGCAAAAAAATGCAACTTTTTATTTGCTTTGTTTGTTTGTTTGTTTGTTTGCATGGAAATGGGATTTTGTAGCCCTAAATGGGTTTTAAAATGCCAGTATTTGAAAATGATAGTGCACATATGTGACCCTGGACCGCAAAACCAGCCAAAAGTCCCAATTTGTTTTAAATGACATGTATATATCTAATGTATACATAAATAAGCTTTGCAGTCTTGTAACCATTGTTATGATATGACAATATTTGGCTGAGATTCAACTATTTGAAAATCTGAGGGTTTCAAAAAATTCTAAATATTAAGAAAATCCCTTTTAAAGTTTTATAGCCTAAATAATGAGCTGAATAAAATAAAGGTCATGTTTTCATATATTTACAGTAGAGAATTTACTAAATATCTTTTCCAGAACATGATCTTTACTTAATATTCTGATTTTTGTGGCATAAAGGAAATCTTTTTCAGGGTCACATTTGTATTATGTTATGAATGTGAAGTGCATTTACCAGGGTATGGGTCATCTCCATAAGTGACGATTTCAGTTAAAAGGATGCCGAAGGACCAGACGTCGCTCTTGCTCGTGTACTCGCAGTTGTCGAATATTTCCGGCGCCATCCATTTCACCGGAAGTCTGACATCTGCTGGCAGACCACAAGTCAGACGTGTACTTCCGTTTGGCTGTCTAATATGTAAGAATATACTGCATCTCTCACCTGAAGAAATCCTGTGGTTTCCAGGTCCATTAACTTGAGCGAGTCCGAAATCGGCAATTTTGCAGGACTGCATCTCGGTGAGCAGAATGTTCTCGGCTCTCAGATCGCGGTGAACTATTTTATTCTCAATGTACATCATTCCTTCTGTTATCTGAGAGAGATTCAACAAAATAAAAACATTAATTAGAGACTTCACTAACTTCAACTCATTCAGACATAACTAGTTTCTTATATTATTTTAAGCTTTATTGATTTCAGTCTCTGGCCATAGTCAAAACGACCTGTCAATCAAATCAAAGAAGGCGGGGCTTTACAGTTTCAAAAGAAAACGAGCGCGAATTCCAGCGAGCCTTCAGTTTGTAACGGTCAAAGTATGAGGTAAGATTTAACTAAATCATATTTATTATTCACAGCTTTTTATAACACAGCTGTTATATTGTTAAGGGATATAAGAGTAGTATCCATACATACTCAACGTTTTGCTTACAGATCGCCGTTTTGAATAGAAAATAGGCTGTAATTTTTTGTTTTTTTGTATGTTTGTATGAGAGGCTACATGACAAAAATATATTTAAATATAAATGTTTACCAATTATTCTTTGATAAACAAGCAATTATTATTTTTTAGAGCAATTCAACAAAAGAAAAACATTAATTTGAGACTTAACTAACTTGAGAAATAACTAGTTTCTTATATTATTATAAGGGTCAGTCAAAACGACCTGCCAATCAAACCAAGGGTGGGGCTTTAGCGGGTAAAGTCTAGATCGTATACGCGGCCGGCCGGAAGTGCGATATGCACATTAATAAAGCGGCATTTTTTCATGACACTGTATAACAATAATGAATAGTTTTACACAACTGTGACGGTTGGGTTTAGGGTTGGGGTGGGGGTAGGGGTTAAATAATACAATTTATTGGGTAATTTAATAGATAAGATAAATAAAACTCGGTACAACTACTGTTTTTACGCTTCTGTGACGGTTGGGTTTAGGGTTGGGGTGGGAGTAGACGATAATAAAATACAATAATTCAGAAATTTCATAAATAACATAAATAATTCTCGTTAACTTCCGGCCGCAAACGTATCCGATCTAGCAACAACCGCTTTAGCGCGAATTCCAGCGAGACTTCCATTTTTAACGGCCAAAGTATGAGGTAAGATTGAGCTAAATCATATTTATTATTCACAGCTTTTAATAACAGCTGCTATATTATTAAGGGTGCTTTCACACCAGTGAATCGATTCAGTTGTTCCGAAACAGGGATTAAAATTGTTACATTGTTGCTCTTTGTTGTTGGTGCGGTTCGCTTTCACACTGCAAAGTTTCTAAACGGACCAAAATAGCTAAAACAAGTCACGTGTGAGTAAACTCTCCTCACATTGGTCAGAGTTTCATGGTTTATTTAGCAGAGTCCCGCTCAGCTGTCGGGGGTGGTTTGGTGGTGTTTGACAGCGTGCGCGCGACATGTCTGAAGAGCGAGGAGGGGAGGGGTGATGAGAAGGGTGCGCGACGTATTTTGAGGACCGGGAGGAAGACGCGCGATTTCCGGGAGATTATCACTCGTTTGCGGGCATCTGGGAGTCTCTGTGCATTTGCGGGATACTCCCGGAACTTCCGGGAGACTTGGGATGTCTGGAATGACTCATATAATCTACTCATAATTCTCTCTTCATATAGCCATATGCCTATTACATATCCATAAAACACTGTGATATAACTGGGCTCGGATCGTATTGCTTTCTCACTACAATCGATCCGCTCCAGGGTTCGTTTCAATCGAGCCGAGACCACCTCATTCAGGCGGTCTCGGAGCGATTGCTTTGGCACGATTCCTAGCGCGATTGCCCTGTTCACATATGCCAAACGAACCGCGCTAACTGGGCAAACGCGCCACGTTCCGGAACAAAAGTCTAAGTGTGAAAGCACCCTAAGGCAACTAAGAGTATTATATGCAGACTACTCAACATTTTGGTTACAATTTACCATTTTGAATGGAAAATAGGCTGTCATTTTCCCTTTTTTTTGGTACAGTATGTTTGTATGAGATGCTACATGACAAAAATATATTGAAGAAAAATGTTTAGCAATTATTCTTCGCTAAACAAGCAGTTATTTTATTTTGTTGTTTGCAAATGGAAGAGAGACTCAACAAAAGAAAAAACATAAGACTTAACTAACTTATGCCGAGTTCAGACTGCATGATTTTTGCCCTGATTTTGACTCGGCGACAGGTTTTGAGAAATCGCCAACAAATGCCAGAAATCACAGGCAAATTGGTGCTCGTTCACACGAGTAACAATCACACAGTATAAACTATCAAAGACGCGATCTGAGAGAATCGCTGATGAGTCGCCGACACCCGTGAGATATTTGGTGTGCTAAATATCTGGAGCTGTCGGCGATTCAAATCATGCCGTGTGTTAAAATCTAATTAAAAGAAATTGGAAAAAAAAAATAAAAAATCATGCCGTGTGAAATGTGTTCTGATTGAAAATAACATCAACGATCACCTACAGCCAATGAGAGGGCAACATTCACTACTGGGTACCTGCAGGTCAGCGGGAGGTTGGGGGAGAAGTTAAAAGCGCTCATTTTCAGTTTATTTGGACCCAAGAAATTGAGGAAAAACTCCTGGAAATTTGGCAGGAGCACCGTTTCTGTTTGATGTGTCATCTGATCAATACGCACAACCAGGTCGAAAAAAAAAAATAAAAAAGTTTAAGAGGAATTGCTCCCTTCAAAGCCAGGTGAGCAAAATAAGTATGTTCTACCCCACTAAACGCGTCTTTCTCATTATGTAGTTAATAACAAGATATATATTACGTGACCTCGCGTTGTTTCCATGTCTTCTCACGTGTGTTTGGTTGTGAAACGTAGTTTGGACAAAGTTGTTGGCGATTCTTCCTATTTTAAAGTCATGCAGTGTGAAACCCCCTGTCGCGGATACATCTTGCAGTGTAAACAAAGCACCGACGGAACGCTAGCCCAGATAGTCATGCAGTGTGAAAACATCCGTGACACGACTACTTTGAAAATCATGCAGTCTGAACTCAGTATTAATGAGAAATAACTAGTTTCTTATTGACCTTATTCTTCAATGCGGAAGTGCGCTCGTTTTTGCGATTGTTTTAGAACTTCCGATTCAGTTGCCTGTGGGAGAAATAACTAGGAATAATAAACGGCTGAAAATGGTCAAACTACTCGCTCTACAAACAAGTGTTTGCATGATTATACAGACAAAATAGAATAATATAATAAGAAAACCTCAGTTTGCAACATCAAGCAGCAGAACGAGCTGTTTTTAGTGTCTAAAAATAAATGGAAGTGAATGAGACCGGAAGCCTCGAGCCAAAATGATTCAAATGGCTGCGCCCGCTCGTACGCGGAGAATAAGGTGAATATTTTAAGCTGCTTTTCAGGGTCAGTCAAAACGACTGGCCAATCAAATCAAAGAAGGTGGGGCTTTACAATTTCAAAAGAAAAGGAGCGCAAATGAATTCCAGTGAGTCTTCAGTTATTAACAGTCAAAGTATGAGGTAAGATTTAGCTAAATCATATTTATTATTCACAGCTTTTTATAACACAGCTGTTATATTATTAAGGGACCTAAGAGTATTATCCATGCAAACTACTCGATGTTTTGGTTACAATTCGCCGTTTTGAATGGAAAATATGCTTTCATTTTCCTTTTTTTTGGTTTGTTTGTAAGAGATGTTTGTATAAATTAAAGAGGTAAAATGTTTAGCAATTATTTTTGATAAACAAGCAATTATTTTATTTTTTACAAATGGAAGAGAGATTGAACGAAAGAAAAAAAAACATTAATTTCAGACTTAACTAACTTGAGAAACAACTAGTAGTTTTTCCATATAATTTTAAGCTACATTTCAGGCTCTGGCCATAGTCATAATGACCTGTTTTGGATACAATTCGCCATTTTGAATGGAAAATAGGCTGTCATTTTCCTTTATTTGTGTGTTTGTACAGTATGATTTGTATGAGAGGCTACGTGACAAAACATATATTGAAGTAATGAGACTTGACTAACTTAATGAGAAATAACTAGTTTCTTATTTTAAGCTACATTTCAGGGTCTGGCCATAGTCAAAACCACCTGTCAATCAAATCAAAGAAGGCGGGGCTTTACAGTTTCTAAAGAAACCAGTGAGAATTCCAGCAAGACTTCAGTTTCCTGTCAAAGTATGAGGTAAGATTTATCTAAAACATATTTATTATTCAAGGCTTTTATTAGCATATCTGTTATATTATTAAGGCAACTAAGAGTCTTATCCTTGCAAACTACTCAACGTTTTGGTTACACGTTTTGTTTTTTTTTTTGCAAATGAAAAAGAAATTCAACAACAAAAACAAAACATTAATTTGAGACTTAACTAACTTAATGAGAAATAGCTACTAGTTTTTCCATATAATTTTAAGCTACATGTCAGGGTCTGGCTATAGTCAAAACAACTGGCCAGTCAAATTATAGAAGGCGGGGCTTTACAGTTTAGCGTGAATTCCAGCGAGGCTTCAGTAATTAGCGGTCAAGTATGAGGTAGGAGCTAAATTATATTTATTATTCACAGCTTTTTATAAGACACCTACTATATTATTAAGGGACCTAAAAGTATTATCCAGTGATGCAAACTAGGCTACTTGACGTTAGGGTTACTATTTGCAGTTTTGAATGGAAAATAGAGAGGCTTTATTTATTTGTTTATTTATTTGTATCTCACAATTTCAATTAATAAACTTACAAAAAGGGCAGAACATCAGAATTCTCTGTTTATATTCAACAATTCGTCCCACAATTCAGACTTTTTCCCTTAAAGTTTCAGTATTACATGCAATTATGGGTTTATATCTTGCAATTGTATAGATACAATTGTATATGATACAAATTCACAATTGCAAGTGTTTAAATGATAATGAGATAAAAAGTTCTGTAAAAAAAAAAGTTTTCGTATTTTAGGCTTACAAATATGACTAAATGGGTATATGTATACTTTATATATTACAAAAAAAGTTTTTCTTTATTCACCTAAATCCATTTAAAAGCTTTATGTAATTAATTTAAATAATTATAACAATGGCACCATGGTGGCTCAGTGGTGAACACTATCGTCTCACAGCAAGAAGTTCGCTGGTTCGAGTCCTGGCTGGGCCAGTTGGCATTTCTGTGTAGAGTTTGCATGTTCTCCCAGTGATGGCGTGGGTTTCCTCCGGGTGCTCCGGTTTCCCCTACAGTCCAAACACATGCGCTATAGGTGAATTGAGTAAACTAAATTGGCTGTAGGGCAGCATGGTGGTGCAGTGGGTAGCACAATCTCCTCACAGCAAGAAGGTCGAAGGTTCGAGCCCCGGCTAGGTCAGTTGGCGTTTCTGTGTGGAGTTTGCATGTTCCCCAAGCGTTTGCGTGGGTTTCCTTCGGGTGCTCCGGATTCCCCCACAAGTCCAAAGACATGCGGTATAGGTGAATTGGGTAAGCTAAATTATCTGTAGTGTATGAGTGTATGGATGTTTCCCAGTGATGGGTTGCGGCCGGAAGGGCATCCGCTGCGTAAAACATATGCTGGATAAGTTGGCGGTTCATTCCGCTGTGGCGACCCCAGATTAATAAAGGGACTAAGCCGGAATAAAAAAATGAATGAATGAAATTAAACGAATTGTATGAGTGTGTGTGAGAATGAGTGTGTGTATGGGTGTTTCCTAGTACTGGGTTGCAGCTGGAAGGGCATACGCTGAGTAAAACATGCTGGAATAGTTGGCAGTTCATTCCACTGTGGTGACCTCTGAAAAAATCAGAGACTAAGCCGAAGGAAAATGAATGAATGAATAATAACAACAGCAGCAAAAAAACCTTTGTGTACCATTATAAAAAAAATTAAAAAAGGTGTATGAGGCATGGTCATACAGAAAAGAGTTTTTAAACGTTTGGACATCCCTGATAAAATGCAGTTGTGTCAGATGTGAATGTGGAGTTTTTATGCTTGTGTAAGGTGTTTGAAGACCAGAATGAGGGCTTCCTCATTCCTCACCTCCAGCGCATTTACCAAATTGATTTGTCCTTCATGATCATCGAATTCCAGGTCATGGCTTGGAGGACGGCGGAGCGGGAAATGAGGAAGCATCAATCTAAATACTGAGAAGCAGCTGATCTTGCATGACAGCAGCACCGAACGCAATTGAAAAAAATAATGAACCCGTCACCTGTATCCCTAACAATAAAGTCAATGTAGAGAGCCTTTTCCAGAAAATCAATCTATGAATGAATTGCTTACTTAAAAAAATGAATGCATCGACATATATTGATTATAGTGACTCACTGGGCTATAAACCTGCCCTGCTATAAAACGTTTCAGAAATAATGTTTCATTCCAGCTTAATAGAGTTGAGGTCTGAATTATTAGCCCCCCTTTGAATTTTTTTTTCTTTTTTAAATATATCCCAAATGACGATTAACAGAGCATGGAAATTTTCACAGTATGTCTGATAATATTTTTTCTTCTGGAGAAAGTCTTACTTGTTTTATTTCGGCTAGAATAAAAGCAGTTTTACATTTTTAAAAAAACATTTTAAGGACAAAATTATTAGCCCCTTTAAGCTACATATTTTTTCGATAGTCTACAGAACAAACCATCATTATACAATAACTTGCCTAATTACCCTAACCTGCCTAGTTAACCTAATTAACCTAGTTAAGCCTTTAAATGTCACTTTAAGCTGAATACTAGTGTCTTGAAAAATATCTAGTAAAATATAATTTACTGTCATCATGGCAAAGATAAAATAAATCAGTTATTAGAAATAATTTATTAAAACTATTATGTTTAAAAATGTGTTGAAAAAATCTTCTCTCCATTAAACAGAAATTGGGGGGAAAAAATAAACAGGGGGGCTAATAATTCTGACTTCAACTGTATATATATATATATATATATATATATATATATATATATATATATATATATATATATATATATATATATATATATATATATATATACATGTGTGTGTGTGTGTGTATATATATATATATATATATATATATATATATATATATATATATATATATATATATATATATATATATACTGTATATATACTGTATATTAATAAAAGCATTCCATTATATACGCATTCATATAAAGACATTTTTCTCTTCTAATCAATAAAATAAAATTCTGCCTTACTAGTTTTATTCAAAGTATAGAGTTAAGCTTAATAGTTTGTTTAGAAAAACTATTGATGATTGAATTCATGTTTCTTTGTGAAATTGAAATCTAAATTTTTTTTTTTTAAATTTAAATCAAACCCCAATTCAATAAGAACTACAAATAGGCCTAAAAAAAACCTCATTATATAAACAAAGTAATGCCGTGGTTGCAAAGCACTTTATACCCCATTGTCTTCCATTAATGTGCACAAGTTTCACCTGTTGCTGCTTTTCAAAGTTCAAACTTGGTGAACTCTGACCTGCGAAATCGCATCACAGGATCATGTGAGACCAACACAATCTCACGGCAATTCATAACGTTTTGATTTAGTGGCTAGTTCATATGAATTCAATCTCATTCGTACAATTTTGTACGATTTGCTTATCGGTTGGGTTTATGAGCAAGGTTGGGTACCTACTTTTTAAAATCATATAATTTCATACGACTGAACTCGTATAAATTAACCACTAAATTGACAAAACGTAAAGTAGTTATGAATCCTTGTGAGATCAGGCTGGTGAGACCAAAAGAAAGTTAAAATGTGACCTCAATCGCAATCGCTCGCTTTATTAGTGTCTAATCATCTTGCTTTATCCCACCCCCTTTGTACAGATGCATCCACTGCACGATCCAAACAAAGATGCAGCATACATGCAGCAGTTTTTAATCTAAATCAAACTTATAATTTCAAATATGAAGCAAAAACAGAATGCTACTATTAAGGCTCATACAGTTTCTAAACACATCCAGGACAATTTTCGCTGGTGTTTATTGCCAATATTTAATGCTGCCTCATTCATTAAAATGCTGACCAATTATTAAAATATTTAATGATTGGTCCATTGCTTTGGAGCTAACAGTGATGAGCTGCGCAGCATGTAAGCGTTGAAGTTATGGCATCTAAAAACATGGCGCTCGCATGCACAGGGCTTCAGCGGACTTGAAATGCGAGCGCTATTATCACACACGTCTGTCAAGCATGTGTTTACATTGAAAATAGCAAAGTAAACGCGAGAGGCAATGGTTTGAAAAAAGGAATCGAAGCATAAAACACTACGGTATCACCACTGAGCGAATGTAAACAGAAACTAGCAATGGTTGATTCACCTCTGAGCTCTTTTAATTGGTCCACTGCTGTGGAACTGACAGTGATGAGCAGCGCTCCGTGTAAAAGTTGAAGTTCTTTCAATTTGGCATGCCATCTAAAAAAACGCTATGCTCACGTGTGTGGTGCTTCAAAAGAAGTGAGCATAATGGTCACACACTTCCGTCAAGCATGTTTTTACATTGTATAACAATAGAAAAGTAGCACATTTGAAAGGAAAAACATGTTTTGTGTGAACGGCCCCTTAAGCTTAAAGTTTTTTTTTAATACAAACTTTTGAGCAGGTGTTTGTGTGCTGCATAAGAAATAATAATAAATATAAAGTCTGTAACATAACAGAAAAAATACTGGCTGTTACCAGGTTTTTGTACCAACACCGACTCAGACAATATATCACTTCAAACTATTAAAAGTGTCAATATAGACTCACCGGCCACTTTATTAGGTACACCTGTCCAACTGCTTGTTACCGCAAATTTCTAATCAGCCAAATCACATGGCAGCTACTGAATGAATTTAGGCATGTAGACATGGTCAAGACGATCTGTTGCAGTTCAAACCGAGCATCAGAATGAGGAAGAAAAGGGATTTAAGTGACTTTGAACGTGGCATGGTTGTTGATGCCAGACGGGCTGCTTTAAGTATTTCAGAAACTGCTGATCTACTGGGATTTTCACGCCCAACCATCTCTAGGGTTTACAGAGAATTGTCCGAAAAAGAGAAAATATCCAGTGAGCGGCAGTTCTGTGGGCACAAAATGCCGTGTTGATGCCAGAGGTCAGAGGAGAATTGCCAGACTGGTTCCAGCTGATAGAAAGGCAACAGTAACTCAATTAACCACTCGTTACAACCGAGGTCTGTAGAAGAGCATCTCTGAATGCACAACAAGTCGAACCTTTAGACAGATGGGCCAAAGCAGCAGAAGACCACACCGGGTGCCACTCCTGTCAGCTAAGAACAGGAAACTGAGGCTATAATTGACACAGGCTCACCAAAATTGGACAATAGAAGATTGGAAAAAACGTCTCGATTTCTGCTGCGACATTAAGATGGTAGGGTCAGAATTTGATGTCAACAACATGAAAGCATGGATCCATCCAGCCTTGTATCAACGGTTCAGGCTGGTGGTAGTGGTGTAATGGTGTGGGGGATATTTTCTTGGCACACTTTGGGCCCATTAGTACCAATTGAGCATCGTGTCAATGCCACAGCCTACCTGAGTATTGTTGCTGACCATGTCCATCTCTTTATGGCCACAGTGTACCCATCTTCTGATGGCTACTTCCAGCTGGATAACACACCATGTATTAAAACACGAATATTCTCAGACTGGTTTCTTAAAACGTGACAATGAGTTCACTGTACTCAAATGGCCTCCACAGTCACCATATCTCAATCCAATAGAGCACCTTTGGGATGTGGTCAAACGGAAGATTCACATCATGGATGTGCAGCCGACAAATCAGCAGCAACTGCGTAATGCTATCATGTCAATATGGAGCAAAATCTCTGAGGAATATTTCCAGTATCTTGTTAAATCTATGCCATGAAAGATTAAGGCAATTCTGAAGGCAAAAGTGGTCCAACCCAGTACTAGTAAGCTGTACCTAATAAAGTGGCCGGTGAGTGTATGTCACTTTTTCACTCTTTTTTTCACTCTTCTCACTGCCTGTAAAAATCGATTGGATTTGAATGCAGATAAACATCATGTAAAGGATTAGTGATAAGGGTGAGCACATATTGTTCTGTTGTGCAAGAGACAAAAATCAAGTTACCTGGATGGCAAAATCCAGCATGAGTGAAAACTCAAGGTCTTGTTTCTCTTTGTGACCTAAGGAAAAACATAATGTAGTTTATCTGTTAAACAGCATTTTTTACTATGAAAGCGATGTGTCAGTAGGGATGGCTGATACTTTTTCTTTCACAACATATATCAAAAAATGTTCATGTGTCTAAACCTGTTTGCAAATGACATATACTTTTACTCTAAAATCTCTTCATAACATCAGTCAAGTGTTGTAAATAACTACTTTTGTGTCCAGACATGGTTTCAAATCCCAGAATGAAAGAAATTGTATTATTTTAAAGTGTTTTATACCGCAACAAAGGCTAGGTCGATTTGCATTGCATTATACATTTACTTTATTCTTATAAAAACACCCAGGATGGCTTGAAGAACACCATAAACCGTATATATATTGTCTTCATATTTGATCAGATTTCCTCAGCTATAGAAATGGCTGTATCCAAAATCGCCTCCTATAGCCTTCAATAGTGCTCTATTTGAGGGAGCAGCCATTTTTAGTGGTGTCCAATGCACTCAATCAATCCCACATAACACCACAATAACGAGTGTACAACAGACGTACACTTAACAGCTAGAGAATGCCCATAATGCATTGAGTACATGTATTAAATGAATTTTCACATCTGACCACAAGATGGCGTCCACAGCAGTCCTGTAGGTGTAAGTTTCTAAATAATTTATTATTTGTTTGTTAATGTTTAACATGACAGAAATCAAAATACTTTTTCATTTCTAATAGGCAGCTTGCTAAGTGTTAAATAACTGTCACAGAGTCAATTTTTAATTTAATTTTTTAATTTTTTTTTATCAACCAGCAACGTTAGCAAAATTAAATCCCTTCCAGTGCTCAAATTCACTTATTTAAGTGAACTACATATTTAACATATTTATTTAACATATTTAATGACTAATGAAGGCAAAAGTTAATATATGGGCGATTTTAGATACAGATTCGGATGAGTTTAATCTTATAATGTAAATGTGTAGTTTGCTCAGTTTTGCCCTCTAGTGTCCAGTATGAATGAAGCCGATATTATATTACATGTGAGTAGGGATGCAACGATTATAGATTTTGGTTGTACGATTATAGTCTGAGAAATAATCACAGTTTCACGGTTATCACGATTATTATGCATTTGTTTATTTTAAAACTTGACTAGTTTAGAAAATCACATGAAAACTCATATTTTTAAGTGTTGTTTATTGCTCAGTAACCAATTAATACAGCACATAATAATATTAAAAACAAACAATAGTCCATGTCTCTCTTTCTGCTTAAAAATAAGTCAAATTTTTGACATTTGAACATACAAAATGTTTACACTGTAAATGAGTGACAGAACAATTAATAAAAAAATATAAAAATAGCCTTTGTCTATTGCAGGGCTTGAAATTTACTTTTTTACTTGGCAGCACTGGTCAAATTTTAGGAGCGCCACCAAAAATGAACGAGCACCACTGCAAATTGTATATTAACAAATTTATTGTATTTGAAAACATCAATCAGGATTAACAATAACCAGAAACAACTAACTAATTCTGTTATGACTTATTGATATTTGTGCAATAATTCCAAAATGAGTGTCCAATAATTATAAAATATTAATGATGACGATGATGACAATAATACTAAAAATGAATTACATTATCATGCTGCCTTGAATGTGAGTTATCTGCTATAAAAAGACCTACTGTTACTTTATGAGAAAAATTAATTATGGTTTGCATCAAACAAAAATGAAGCATTGCAGTAAGAAATATGCATTTTGCACTATTGTTTTTATACATATGTCAATATAATAACCAGAAAGATCGGACAAAAGGAAGGAAGAAAAGTCTCACTTCTACCACTCTTTAAAGGTTTCGTTTTGTGTCATTTTAAATGCTCAGTGTCGTTATGCGCTGATTTTCATTTTGCAGTGTTTGTGGAATAAAGCAGGCGAGTCAGCCGACCCAATATATGAGCGGCGCAGAGGAGGATTCTCGCGATGACCACCGGCGCAAATACCGTTCTTTGTTATGAGCCGCAGATTCAGTTTAAACTTAGTAAAGTTGAGCTTCTTTGGCAAAGATCTATACACTGTTAGATTTTACATTTAGCGTCTATTTGCGCTAAACACGCAGTGAATGCAACGCATCGAGATTCGGGCCATTAAACAGCTGATCCACCGAGTCTTTCAACACTCTCTCCAAAATCACTCGATTGATCTCGGTTAGCGGATCAACATTCACTGCATGATCCTCTCATCGGCGCCAATATTTCTAACTTTAAGTGGGTTTGCAAACCTGTGTACTTTTCATTGCTTCTTCCTCAAACTTCAGCCGTTTGCAGTTTCCGCGGTCACAAAAGCCCCATCTCAACTAGTGCACCTTGCGTCGCGTGCGCGTTCCTCCATTGGAAATAATAAACTTGCACAATCTTGCATTACTTTATAGCCTCAAGGCCGTCACACACCGGATGCGCCGCGACACGGCGCGCACATGACAGTTGAAAGTATCGCACACCAGACGCGCACATTTGCAGGCTATTTAAAACTAAACTAATCAGATGGCGCTTTGTGGCGCGACAGAATTATGAACAGTGTCCAAGAGTCGTGGCTGGGCGCCGCGGACAGCCGCCGACTTGCGGCGCCGATGTGTGTACTCTGATTGAAATCTATTTTTAGAATTCTGAAATGCGTGGCGCGGCGCGTCGCCGAGCGCCGCTTCTGGTGTGCGACCTGCTTGAGTCATAGTTAATCCAGTGTCCGCGGTTATTAATCTCGGTGTACAAACTAGCGCACAGTTTGCATAACTTTGTTTAGTTGCTGCAGTTTTGTTCTGTGCAGAAACGCGGTGTTGAGAAGCCTTTACGATTAATTAACTGTGACGAATTAAAGCGCGGTTAATAGTGAAACCGGTTAATCGTTGCATCCCTACATGTGGGCTTTGTACTGCTAACGAACTAGAAAAATAAATAAATAAAAATACAGATATCGTTTTTTTTGTCTCTCGGTGGATGGTATGTATACATTTTCGATATCACAATAAATACCAGAGAATATGATAATGGCTGCGTCCGAAATTGCCTACTACTCATGTAGGTACTGCATTTGAATTTGAATTTACTACACGGCCGTTAGAAAAGTACATTCTATATAGTATGAATGTGAGTATGAATTGAATTGGGACATACTACATCGGCCGTTAGTCATTATCACAAGACCTACCCTCGTCACTTCACTGTCACTCATGAATTCTCTCACGTGGCATCATGCGATAGCTTAGCGTCTATTCGATGTGCACTACTGAATCTTGCCAGAAGTAGTATGTCATCCGGGTAGTTCTCGCATACTGTTTTTAGAATACTTTGAATTTGGACATACTACACGGCTCGCATACTGTTTTTAACATACTATATAGTATGGAAGTATGTGATTTTGGACGCAGCCATAGCTTAAGTGCATAGCACCCATCGCTATATGTGTAACAGTTAGAATCAGGATTAATGTAAAACCATCTGTTGTGTTTGTAGATGATTGACTTGACTTACGTAAAAGAAATGTCTTTAAGCTGCCATTTTTCATGAGCTCTGTGACTATACACATCGGTTGACTTGTGGTACACACAGCATAGAGCTTCAGCAAACGCTCGTGATGCAGGTCCTTCATGATTTCAATCTCTGTTTGGATGTCTGAATAATTGACACCTGCAAGTAAAATGGTATATATATCATTATAACTGCATCATTAAACAGTCCAGGAAGAACATTTGAGTTGGTGGTTCTCAATTGGTAAATGTCAAACTCAAAATGAGACAATTTTTTAATTGGATTGCAGTTAGCAGGCAAAAAAGCATAATAATGTACATAAAAATATTATGATTTGGGGCTATTTTTAGCATAAAACTCTTTCCCCCATTCATATTCATTCATTCTCTTGTCGGCTTTGTCCCTTGCGGGGTCGCCACAGCGGAATGAACCGCCCCCCCCCCCCATTCATATATACAAAATATACATTTTGATCAAATTAATCGAGTAAATCAATGGGACTGAGTTGAAGTAAACCCATCTGAGATTCCCTGATTGAAGCAGCTGTGTGTATAATTAGTGTGTAATGTAAATAGATCACCATTAAACTCTTTGATGGCCACTTCTGTTGTGTTGTTCCAGAGCCCCTGCCACACGTCTGCAAACTCCCCACTGCCGAGTAACCGTTTTTTGGTTAGTGATCTTCTGTCTATTTCCCATTTGCCATCAAATGACAAAGTCTGAGGAACCGGTTGATCCAGCTAGAACAGAAATGGGCAGATTGGCAGAGTTAAAATTGAATACAGTAATTTCATTAATCTGTTGGTTCAATCTAGGGATGACAAAGTAATAATGGATGATCAGTTCATTGTCAATTAAGCTTGAATGTAGAGACGTAACAGTTCATTCAACTCACGATTCGATAAGATTGACAATCACATGAAATATATATTTTCTACAAGTTTTCTAAGACAATTTAGAAATAAACAATAGCCCGTTTATTCTTGCACATTTCTTTGTAAAATAAAAATAAATTATGTTAGAAATCAAAACTAAATTGCAATAATCATTTAAAAAAAAAAGCTCAGTTTTTTTACGTGTGGTAATCATGCCACACGTAATCAGTCAATCTGATATCGTCAGTCCCAGGGTTCAAATAATTCCCAAATGGTTCCCATACTTTGTAAAATAGAACTGTTTTATCAGGGTTCAATGCTCAGGATATTTTAGCTTTTTTTTGCGTTGGTTCAGGCTTTTACTTGAAAAACTATACAAAAGCACGCACATCCCTCTCAATTGGGTGCTCAGCCAAAAAACGCAACAGGTGCAAAATTATAGATTAAACCAAGGCGGCAACACCAAAGCTCCAAAAATACAAATTTATTAAATTAAAACGGCTGACACAAAGCGTGTAACGTTTCGAGCCACACGTCTGATGAAGAGCCGTGTGGCTCGAAACGTTACACGCTTTGTGTCAGCCGTTTTAATTTAATAAATTTGTATTTTTGGAGCTTTGGTGTTGCCGCCTTGGTTTAATCTATCAGGTTTTTACTTGCCATGCCAAAATTTTTACCCACCAAAAAAGAAGTTAATAGCTATTTCTTAGCCACATATTTTAGATGTGTCAAAACCCAAACATAATTGTATGCATCTTTTTATTCAGCATAACTTGTCTTTAAATACAACTGACAATTTAAAACTTTACAATTGTGATGTAAAAAAAAAAAACAAAACAAAAAAAAAGATCATCCTCAAATATAAATCAGAGAGGTAAGACTTTCTCATACATAGTCTCATTTCAGTTGTCAAGTTTTGTAAAAATTTATCTATTGAATCAATCAATTTATTAAAAAAATCGTTGCCTAGAATTATGCATTATAAAGACTTAAATTATAGAGGGAAATAACAGATGAAGCGAAACTGCAGTCAGATCATGAAGCAGATCAATGTTGATCGTTCTCTCGAGGTGTCAGTGCAGAAATGAACAAAATAACAGGCCTAATACAAAATATTAAAATATGAAAAAATGATCAGATGGTAATTTCTGTCAATTTTCCTAACAGATAAACAGCACTCTGTAATTCAGCATGCTTTCACTTTCGTGTTAGACATGAAGCGCACATTTGCTGGTAGGAAAGACATCCCACCCTACTCATAATTCTCTCTTCATATAGCCTTATATACATTATGGCTATTACACAACCATAATACACTGTGATATAGCCTGGTTCGTTGGATCGTTTTGCTTTTTCACTACAATCGATCCGCTCCAGAGTTCGTTTCAATCGAGCAGAGACCACCTCATTCAGGCGATCTCGGACCAATTGATTTGGTGCGGATCAGAGCGCAGTTGTGGGATTCACATATACCAAACAAACTGCGCTAACTGGGCAAACGAGACAGGTTCTGAAGCAAACATCTAGATGTGAAAGCGCCCTGAAGCCTGTTTTATACTTCTGCGTCGAGAGATCGCTGTGACCCACGGCGCATGCCTTGCGCGTAGTCGTGCATTTATACTTCTGCGCGCTGTTTGTGTAGCTCTGCAATAACACTTCCGAAATGCTAGCTGGCAGCAGGTTTTTATGTTCCTCTGTGTCGAGTTTCTTTGCTGATATTTGTTTTTTTCTGAACACTACCTTAATGTAGAAAAAGCTCAAACTCGCTCATTTTGAGGCGGGAACCGGGAGACGTGCAACAACTTTAATCATAAGGCAAACACAAAACAAAACTTTCCATCTTGACCTCCTTTACAGGACTCGACACTTGTAAACACTCGCTCCAACGGGTTCGCTCGTCTCTCGGTCCTGCCACACTCGCCAGTGCTACCAAGCCGACCAATCACAGAGCTTGCGCTACGCGTCATTGTAACGTGTAGTTAAATTTTTTGAGAGGTGCGTGACGGCCACGGCGAGGGCTATGTGTCCACGTACAGGCTGCGCCAAAGCATACGCGTGCGCTTGACGCAGAAGTATAAATCAGCCTTAAAACTGTATTTGCATGCAATTGACAAACAGTTGCAGCCAAATTAAACTTTAGTGACAAGGCAGCACTGGCCCGATCTGGCCAGTAACGATCCTGTCTACTGTCCTGTGCGTCTCGCACGCTGGCCCCGGGCCATCGGGCAGTCCTTATTATCGATCCCTGTTTATAATTAATTCTACATGTATCACTGTCGCCTCACAGCAAGAAGGTCGCTGGTTCGAATCCAGTGGCTGGGTCAGTTGGCATTTCTGTGTGGAGTTTGCATGTTCTCCCTGTTTTGCCGTGGGTTTCCTCCGAGTGCTCCAGTTTCCCTCACAGCCCAAACACATGCGCTATAGGTGAATTGGATGAACTAAATTGTCCGTAGTGTATGAGTGTGTGTGAATGTGAGAATGTATGGGTGTTTCCCAGTATTGGGTTGCAGCTGGAAGGGCATCCGCTGCTGATTTATCAGAGACTAAGTCAAAGGAAATGAATGAATGAGTTTCTCTATCAAGACTTTTTGCCAACCTTTTATAGTAGGGCTGTGCAAAAATATCGATACATCGCGATAATTTCTTTTACGATAGTCCAACCTCAAGTATCGATTCAAGTTGTGCCAAACAAACTCCTCCTCCGCTCCTATAGATGTCGCTAACTCGCGATCAAAAAACCACAAAGTAGTACGGTATCAGAAGTAAGCAAGAGTGAGCATGGCGGAAAATATAAAGGTGCCTCCAGCTTTTAGAGCTGACGTGTGGCTGCACTTTGGTTTTAACGCTATACCAGGGAGTACTGAATTAGACAAAAAAATGCCATTTTTAAGCTTTGCAATATATATAGTTCTCTGTTCAAGCACACTGTGCAGTTCTAATGAATTGGAATGGATGGAAAATAAATTGGAATTGGAATTTTAATTTGTCTGCCGACTTTATCAAGTTGTCAATATAATGTGACACACATACTAATACAAACTATTACAATATATCACAATATTTATTGTATCGCAATATATCGTGATATATTGTATCGTGACCCATGTATCGTGATATGTATCATATCGTGAGGCCCTTGCCAATACACAGCCCTATTTTATAGATGGAGATTTATCAGATGCTCACTGCAAAAAATATTTTTCATGCCAAAAAATAAACGTAACGACAAAAAAATGTTTCCTGCACACTCAAAAAAAAAAAAAAAAAGATTTTTGCTGCTTGTTCAAACTACTTATTTAAAATGAGCTTAAACAACACAATTCTGGAGTTAATTTGTTCAATCCACTTAAATTTGTTAAGTTAACTTAATCGATTTGTGTTGGGACAACATGTATGAATAGTGTGGAACCCAGTATCTTTTACAGTGCAGGAGTTATCTCACTCTAAGGTTAATGAGTAGGGCCAGGTGGAATCTGTGGACATATTTTGCTATTTCTGCAGAGAGTTTTGTAAAAAATCTGTGGATGTATGCAGAATTATTTTGGGAGTATCGTAACTAAAAACTTAATACATGAAATGAAAAATAATAGTTTTTTAACCTTTATTTAATGTTTAAAATGCAAATCCATATAGATCCACTTGTTTGGTAAACAAAGCAAGACTCTCATATAATATCTCTACTAAAAGACAAAAAATATTACTTTACAAACTGTTGTAAACAAATCAAATGAACACTTTCATATTAGTCAATAAAATTACTGAAATTAATTAAAAAAACTGAATAAATATAAATTTACACACATCTACACAAGTAAATAAATAGACTCAACGATGGGCTAAAAATCTGCAGATTTCTGCGCGCGCAGATTCTGTGTGGGCCTATTAGTGAGTAATTGATTATTAATTTAACTGACAATCAATCATGCATTGAATGAAAATGAATAATTGGATTTACTACATTTTTTTTAAGGTGAGTGGTTGCCAACAATTTATATTGACTGAATTTAAACAAACCAATTATATAAAGTAATGTTCAACGTATTTTGTTTGTTATAATTCAGCCCAAATCAATTATTTGCAATTTACACTTACACTTAAAAAATGTAGTAGTTCCATTGATGCATTCATTTTCCTTTGGCTTAGTCCCTTTATTCATCAGGAGTTGCCACAGCGGAATGAACAGCTGCAACCCAGTACTGGGAAACATCCATACACACTAATTCACTACGGCCAATTTAGCTTATTCTATTCACCTATACCGCATGTCTTTTGAACTGTGGGGGAAACTGGAGCACCCAGAGAAAACCCACGCCAACACGGGGAGAACATGCAAACTCCACACAGAAATGCCAACTGACCCAGCCAGGACTTGAACCGGCGACCTTTTTGCTGTGAGGTGACAGTGCTAACCACTGAGCCACCGTGGGGCTGAATTTAAACAAATTTAATGTAGTAACGTTCAACTTAATTAGTTTGTTTCAATTCAGCCAATATCAATTATTTCCAATTTACACTTACCTTAAAAAAAGTAGTAATTCCAATGAATCATTTTTTCCAGTGTGGTAATTTGAGCTATAATTAACACCCCCAGTTGAAACTCTTGACTGACCTTCACACAGGCTTCATGAAGTCTGGCACAGAGTCCTCCTTCATGTTTGGAGTAAAACTCGATGAGCTTGCGGAGGCTTGGGAAGGTTGTGTGATGAACGAGGAAAAACTGCTGGTCGTTTTCTCCCCGCTTGATCCGGTAATGTCGTGCATGAGGGCCATTTTTCACTTTGAGAGAAAAAAACATATGTTCGTTTTACAGAAAATACACTGCAAAAAGCAATTAGTTGACTTTACTTTAAGAAAATGAGTAAACATTACCTTCAAATTATTAAGTAAATGAACCAGGAATAGAGAGTACTGTATTTAAGATACATGTATTTCAAATATGTATTTTAAATACATATTAGTATTTTGTCATTTGTATTTGATAGGGTTTATGAAAATGGGTTAATATTTTGTATCAACTTCAGTGTCTTGTATTTTTAAAATACTGTAAAATACTTTGTAAGAGGTCTACATGATGACTTTATACAAATGTAGCCTTTGATTGGAGCTTTCTCAGTTATATGCCAATGCTTGAGATCAGAACAGAAAACTAATTAATATTGAAGAAGGTAGTCAATGCTTGGAGTATAGATGGAAATTAAGCATCACATATAAAGTAAGTAACAGATAGCTTGTGTTGGACAAATAGCAGGGGTAAATTTGGGAGCAAGTCAAAATCAGACAGGAAAATAAGACAAACGTAAAGTCCTACAGTGGCGATACCTACAGAAATAAATTGGCTGTTTCACATGCCAGTAGCTGATCTGCAGGTGCTCTTTTTTAATTAATTAAAAACTTTGACATAGTTAATCAGTATGAGACAAAAATATGAAATATGATTCCAGCCTACTGGTCAAAAACTCCCAAATGTTTTGAGATATCGTATTTTATACAACCCAGGCTCATTGTGAAAACGTACCTCTACACACGTTTCTGGAGGCCGCGAAATGCGTCCCGGGAGGTACGTATTTTTGCTGTTTTTGCTTTCACGAATTCACGAGAGGCCGCTGTGTACGCTTTTTAAGATCTCAAATTTCCTTTGCGAGTGTCGTTCGCGCCTGCTGTTCTCACGTAAACCCACCAGAGGCTGCTGTCGACTGACTGGATGACTGACTGACCGACCAATCGACTTACCCACCCTCCTCCTTCCCTAAACCCAATCAATTTTATCGATTGATCCGCTCACCCACCCACTCACTACCCTAAACCCGACCAACAAGTTTTAAAAGCAATCCAGAAAAACAAAAAGAAAAAGTCTGATTTTTACCACGTCTTCAGATTTTACCACATTCTCACCCTGTTATTTGCTTGTTTATTTTTATTTTTTGGATTCTGTTATGGTCTTACCTGCTTTCTGGAACCGTTCTTCACCGGACTCAAACCCTGTCATCGTGGTCGACTCCTCTGTGTCTCAAGTCCGCCGATGTACACGATGAGCTAACGGGACAAGCTGGTTGCGGCAGGAAAGTCGTCCACATGGAGGTAAGCGGTCAGCTGGTAAGCGCGAAAAGGAACGCCGTCGCAACACCCTGTAGCGTTCGATTTAAAAAATGAATTGAATTCCAGCCATACGTACCTCTGGCTACATAACTTGCTGTCTCCAAAAGCGTACATAGGACTATGTTTTCAGAATGAGCCTGTGTTGGTTTTATGTTGTGTTTTGAAGAGTACAATTGCAAAAAAACATGATTTATGGAAATGACTAAAGCTGGTCATTTTCAGAAATCGTGGTTTTACATTGAGTACTGAAGATTTCAATTGCAAAAATGTTGAAAAATAAGACTTTTAAGAGATGGTGGCAGTTTTCACAATCAAGAGGTATAATGATATATTCCAACTCATTATCTGCATTAAATGGTTATTACAGAGATTAAAGAGATAATCTTGAAGACAGGACTTTCTGTATGAAATTTGTACAAAATCTATACTAAAATCAAAGAGAAAACAAGTTTTATGAAAAAAACTTAATTTTTTTATTCTTACAGTAGAGGTGACGAGGTGCAGAGAAGCTGACTTAAATTTGCTTAAAGAAAAGCTGTTGTTATCAATAATTGTTTACTTCACTAAGTCAGTTTAATGGTGAAAGGGTCTATTGATAGAAGGATTGCGAAAAAATGTCATGCTCCCTTGTAAAAGTATTGTTGTAGTATTTTAAAAATACACTTGTTGTGGCTGCTGTATTTTGTAGTTTATTTTGATGCATGTAAAACTAAGGTATTTGGTATTTTATTTTAAAATACATTTCAATGTATTTTTGCCCATCCCTGAAATGAACTATGTGCATAATTATAAAAATTATGAAACAGAAATACTTTAAAAAATGTAAGTAAAATCAACTTTTCACTTTTAAGGCAATGGGTTTACTCACTTTTTTAAGAAATAGGGTATATGCGGAAGTATGTGGAAGGACTTTTAATTTGTCAGTAACCTGGGTCTGGGTCCGGTGAACTGTCATTACAAAATCGGCACGTTTAGGGTCTGTTTTCTTTAAAAAATCAATGATCTCCACAGGCTGAGTGATATCCGATATAAAGTGGGTCTCAGATTGTACAAGAAGCACTGCATAGGGCTGCACGATTAATCGCAAAAATATTGTGATCTTGATTCAACCTTACACAAGATCTTAATTCAGCTTTTCTACGATTCAGCCAATTATATTTTCAAGGTCAGGAGAGAAGTGTAAAGGCGTGCGCACAAGTCTTTTCATTGTTTTACATACATTACTCAGCAACATTGACACCTCCAATGGTGTTAAAAGTGTCACATACTGTATTTACAATGTGTAATTCACCGAAAAATGTCATTTCTGTCTTAATGTAATGATGTATTTGCGGCCACGAAATCACACGTGAGCTAACTGTTTGTTTACCTCAGAGGACGTGCGTGAGTGACGGCAGACATGACATGAACCACGCTTGGCAGTGAAAGTGCAACCGCCGCGCACATAATTTAAACGATCACATTTTAAAGTCATGATTACGACAAGCATTTGATATGCTTTTTCTTTCATAGTGACCACCATTTTCATGTTGTGCATGAAAATAAATGTTTACTGGGTCAGTATAACTACTCTAGTCTATATATTGTTGAATATAATGCAAGTGGGAATCTGATAATGACAAATGTCCCATTTTATTTTATTGAATAATAATTGTTTAATAATGTTGTCAATGACAAATGACAAGCATATGTCTCAAATATAATGATTCAACTTTAGAATTATGAATAGTTATATTCTGATGTCATCACTTTACTGTACAGGACAAATTTAATGTCTGTTCAAATCCACCATTCCATGTCTATACAAAATGTAGCATTTTAATCAACAGTAGACCTACACATAGGCCTGATAGTATTATTGTTGTTTTACCATATACAGTATTTGAGAAATAACAATAATAATAGCCTACTCATATTAACCTTTATTTTACATCTACAAAGTCGTGAGAAAATTGTGATCTTGATTTTAAGCAAAAATAATTGTGATTCTCATTTTTACCAGAATCGTGCAGCCCTAGCACTGCATTAAATTACATTTTTCCCCCACTATGTTTTTAAAATATGAACATTTATTTTACCCCAGTATATTCAATGGAGCTTCTGCTGATCTTGATGGGCGCGTGTGTGTAAACAGCTTTTTATCTCGTTTTACGCTTGAACAACTAAATGAATGCCAAAGTCTATTTAACTGCCTATATTTTAATTATATTACAACATCGATGCTGTAAAAGGAAACAGGCACATGCAGAGGTGAGGCTTTGGATGCTTGAGCCCCTGCCCTTTTTTCTCCTGGAGAGAAAGTGCCCTTTTTTTCCTGGGGATAATAATTATTTTTTAAATACCAATAATAATATAATATATGTATAAGTAATGCGTGTTCTATTTAAGGAGAGCTTTCCCTGTCAAACAATAAAAAAAACTAAGTTTTAAAGTATATCTTGGTTTTAGTCTAGCCGCTTTAATCGAGCCTTGAACCGGTAATTTGGAAAGAAAAACCACATGCGAGGCGAATGCTCTAATGAAGACTCTATTTACTAGTATAATTATTAGTTTTGAATGAACTATCCTTTTAAGGGTGAGTATATGGTGAATTTAGGGTGAAATCTCCTTTAATATATTTCATTTATTAAAGTACAATTATGATTTAATAAAAAGTGCCCTTTTTTCCACCTGAGCCCCTGCCCCTTAAAAGGTCTCTGCACGTCCCTGAAAGGAAATGTATAAAATTGAAAAAAGTCACATTATCCGTTCACCGGAAGTGTATCAGTATGGGAAGAAGCACTAGCTCTGCATATACCCTATTGCTTTTCAACAGCATACTAATCTGAAAGTTCAGAGACAGTTTATTCACTTTTCTGTTCAAGTGCACTCAAAAAATGATTTTTGCTGCTTGTTCAAACTACTGATTTAAAATGAGCCCAATCAACTTAATAGGGTATATGCAGAGCTAGTGTTTCTTTCCATACTGACAAACTTCCGGCGACCGGTTATTGTGACTTTTTTCTGTTTTATTCGGTTTCTTTTACAGCATCGATGTTGTAATGTAGTTAAAATACAGTACAATCAGTTAAATGGACTCTGGCATTAATTTAGTTGCTCAAGCGTAAAACAAGATGAAAAGCCGTTTACTCGCTCACGCCCGTCAGGATCGGCAGGCTAGCGCAGAAGCTCCATTGAATATACTGGGGTAAAATAAATGTTCATATTTTAAAGACATGGCGGGGAAAAATGTAATTTAATGCAATGCTTCTTGTACATTCTGAGACCCACTTTATGTTGAATATCACTCAGCCATTGGAGATCGCTGATTTTTAAAGAAAACAGACCTTAAACGCGCCGATTTTGCAATGGCATACAGGTAACCGGAAGCGCTTAACCCAGGTTTACTGGCAAATTAAAAGTCCTTTAGCATACTTCGGCATACACCCTATTCTAGAGGTTCGATTTGTGTTGAGACAACATAAAGGAATTGTGTGGAACCCAGCATGTTTTTTTTTTTTACAGTGTGTTAATGTTAAATGTTTTATATTCAATCCACTTAAATTTGTAAAAACAATTAAGTTAACTTAATCGATTTGTGTTGAGACAACATAAAGGAATTGTGTGGAACCCACTTTTTTTTTTATTTTTTACAGTGTGTAAAACAATCCTTTAGATGTGTGTAAATTACACATACTTTACCTGATAAATAATAATTATTATTTTCATCACATTTCCAGACAAGAAACCCTCCTTCTTTGTTCTCTGGTCTCAGCAGACATCTTTTGGCCTCTACGCATGTTTTAACATTTTCAAAATACCATCTGAAAATCAAACCATACCAGTTGTTAGTAAGTTTTATTTGTGTGGAGTGTAAAAGAAGTCTCATTCTCATATGTAATATATTTAACCAGTATAAATAATGTGATTAATTATTGTTTTTTTTACCACAGCATCAAAAAATATATCACAATATTGCACTTTATATACTGTACTATTCATTTTCATGAACAAACAATAAACAATACATTTATTAAAGGATTTGTTCATGTTAGTTAACGTTACTAAAATACAGTTGCTCATTGTTAGTTCATCTTAACTCACTGTGCGTAACTAATGTTAACATGCATGAATTTGGATATTAATAATGCATTATTAAATCATTCATTCATTTCCTTGTCGGCTTAGTCCCTTTATTAATCAGGGGTCGCCACACCGCCAACTTATCCAGCACGATTTTACGCAGCGGATGCCCTTAAACTGAGGTCGCCGTGAGCGCCGGAGTGCATGTGTCGACGCACTAACCGCTACACCACTAGTGCCTACACGATCTTTGTTTTTAATCCTATGTGATGGTAAATAAAAAAATAAAACAATCCTATTTAGAAATGTTCAGTAATAAGTATTTTTAAGTAAATGTGTTTAATTATTATGAAAAAGTGTGTTATTTTCCTTTTTATTAAATATAGACTTGATTATTTCTAGTATTTTTACTTTCTTTCTAATATTTCTTGTAATTTTAATAGCCAAAATCACAGCTTTTCTGTCAGCGACATCCAAAACCCAATCTCTATAATCAGTCATTTCTTTAGAAAAACAAACAGTCATCGCACTGCAGAAACTTCAGCAGAACTTGTGAAACTGGAAACACAGCATTCCACTTTCATTAATGGGCAAGTTTCAAAAAAACAAGCATGAGTTCACGCTGTACGGTACATTAGTCAATCTCACAAGCAGAAAATATGATCAAAATCTCGAGCAGGACTTACGGTTCGGCCTCTACGCTGTCCACCGGCTTGACGAAATCTTTAGGCACGTAACCATGTTCCTCAATGAAGCTTTTCGATTTGTCGGTTTTCGCAGTTCGCCTCCTAACATACAGCCAGTACTCAGTTTCTCCCGTCACTTCCAGAATATCTCCTTTCTTCAGATTCAGGTCCCATATTGTGCGTGAAGGATAGCTGTAGATTGAAGTGTAGACTCTGTCGCGGTTGACTGACGCTTGCTCGTCTTTTGTCGGACAGCATGGACAGCTGCATTTAGGTTTGCATTCACAATTCCCCATGTTTACCAGTCATATCTGCTTGCGTTGTGTTCACTCTTGCAGAATGATGGCGGAGTGGCTCAACTTGTTCACTACACACTCACTGCAGACAGACTGGTTCTTTAGTTACTGTCAGGTCAAGGAAGTTTTTGGTGAGAAGAAAAAATGATCAGAATTCCCCTGATGTCATTGGGTTGAGTTTATTCAGCAAAAACAAAAGACTGTGCATTGTGTTTTAATTTGTGGATAACAATTGTTTTGTTGAGTTTAATTTGTAGGCGTGCAACCTGTAATGGTGACCTTTAAAAAAGGGATTGTTTTCCTGTTTTTTTTTACATTTTGCTTTCCATTTTATCAGCGTAATTTCTAGATACAGTTTTTGTTAGTTTTGTATTTAAACTCATAGAATTGTTTATATAAACCTTATTTAATGTTTTAATCAATGCTATTTATTTGTTCATTTACTCTTTAATTTGCGTGTGTGTGTTTGTCATGTCATATGTCATTTTCATCCGCTTATGCGGGGCCGGGTCGCGGGGGCAGCAGTCTTAGGAAAGAGCTCCAGACTTCCTTCTCCCCAGACACTTCCTCCAGCTCATCCAGGGGGATCCCGAGGCGTTCCCAGGCCAGCCGGGATATATAGTTCCTCCAGCTTGTGCTGGGTCTTCCCCGAGGCCTCCTCCCGGTGAGACATGCCTGGAACACCTCCCTAGGTAGGCGTCCAGGAGGCATCCGAAACAGATGCCCGAGTCACCTCAGCTGACTTCTCTCGATGTGGCTCTACTCCGAGCTCCTCACCCTATTCTTAAGGGTGCGCCCTGCCACCCTGCGAAGGAAACTAATTTCAGGCGCTTGTATCCGAGATCTTGTTCTTTCGGTCATTACCCAAAGCTCATGACCATAGGTGAGAATAGGAACAGAGATTGACCGGTTAATTAAGAGCTTTGCCTTTCGGCTCAGCTTCTTCTTAACCACAACAGACCGGTACATTGACCACATTACTGCTGCTTCTGCACCAATCCACCTGTCAATCTCACGCTCCATCCTTCCCTCACTCGTGAACAAAACCCCAAGATACTTAAACTCCTCCACCTGGGGTAAGGACTTTCCTCCAACCTTAAGGAGGCTAACCACCTTTTTCCGGTGGAGCACTATGGCCTCGGACTTAAAGGTGTTGTTTCTCATGTGTGTGTTTGTGTGTACTGTATATTAGTGGTGTCAAACTCAGTTACAGAAGGGCCGCAGTTTAGTTCCAACCCAACTTCAACACACTTACCTGGAGGTTTAAAACAAGCCTGAAGGACTTAATCAAGTTGATCAGGTATGTTTAATTAGGGTTAAAGCTAAACTGTGCAGATATGTGAGCCTCTAGCAACTGAATTTGACACCTGTGATATAGACCATTTGTCATGGTTCAGGAAGGATGAGGAAGCGAGGACTCAAATGCAACATAAGATGGCTTTTTATTTAATAAAAACAAAACAAAAAGACAACTAAAACCACCCAGAGGGGGAAAAACATAACTATAACACAAAAGAGTAAACAAACTTGGCTGGGCTGGCAAGACAGGACTGGAGCAGGAACACAAGGGAGTAGTCAAACTGGCACAGGACAGCAGACATGAGGAGAATATAAGCAGAAGTAAATTAACGCACAACAAGGAGGGTGGGACTAGACAGTAGACGGGAGAGCACATTACACAGAGACAACACAAGCCATGTGCTCATAAAACAAGACTAGAACACGCAGCCAATGAAAGAACTCATTAACCGCGTGTTCTCAAGACAACACAGAAGCACACCACAAAAAGCACACGGCCACAATGTAAACATCCAGCCATGTGCTTAGACAACACCAACAGACGCACATATGCTCACACATATGCAACGAGCATGTTTCATCTCAGCGTCAGCCGAAACCAAAACCAACCAGACTGAGACGCTGAGAATGAAACAGCGCGATGCCGACAGAACAAAACACAAACACGAGTGCAAGAGCGCACACACAGAGACACACACAATGACAGAAAACAAGTGCTCGACCCGAGAAAACTCGAGCCGAGCATTACAGGACAGAACAAGACAGAGCTAGTGTCCGGACTCTGCCACTAAAACAAGAATTTACAAGACCGGAGTGGGAGAACCCTGACACCATATTAATGTAGGGATGTCATTAGCAATGAACATTTTCTGCCAGTTGTCAAACTACTTCATAACCGTAACAGGAGGCAATTCAATCCCAACTTGACATTAAAACAGCTGTCATAGCTATGAAAATTAAAAATATGAAACAGGAAATACACTAGGACCATTGTCATTGTTTACATCCCTCAAAATGGCTATGTGTGTTTAGTCTCAGAAATATGTAGGTCAAAATTGTATTTCAAGTTTATTTATTTTTTATTACGGTGGCTTGAGAAAGCCACCATTCTGATATTCTATATAAACTTCTTCTTCTTCTTCTTCTTCTTCTTCTTCTTCTTCTTCCGTCTTCTGAGACTAATTTTTAAGTGTATCTCCTCCTAAACCTTTTAAGCTACATACTTCAAACTCTCGTCAAACTTTCAAACTGGTCTGACTCGGGTTGCTATATCTTTTCTAACTGATTTGACTATCGGTTTTCAGAAAAACGACCCAGAAAATTCCCAAAAGTCCCATTGACTTAACATTGGGTCAAACTTTGCAACTGTGCAACTTTGCAAACACCCTAGCAACTGTCCCATAGACTGTGACTAGCTGTTCTAACACATGCTAATAGTTTTAACATCCTACTGACATGCTAATTTTGCTAGAAAGATGTTAGCAACACACTAGTGACATGCTAGTCATGCTAGCACATGCTAATTCATGCTAGAAACAAGCTGATTCATACTAGAATCATGCTAGTAACACACTAAAATCATGCTAGTAACACGCTAGAATCATGCTAGTAACATGCTAGAATCATGCTAGTAACATGCTAATTAATGCTAGAATCATGCTAACAACATGCTAACTCATTCTAGAAACATGCTGGCAAACATGCTAATTCATGCTAGAATCATGCTAACAATATGCTAATTCATGCTAGAATCATGCTAACAACATGCTAATTTATGCTAGAAACATGCTAATAACATGCTATTTCATGCTAGAATCATGCTAACAACATGCTAATGTATGCTAGAAACATGCTAATAACATGCTATTTCATGCTAGAATCATGCTTGTAACATGCTAATTCATGCTAGAATCATGCTAACAACGTGTTCATTCATGCTAGAATCATGCTAGTAACATGCTAATTCATGCTAGAATCATGCTAATTCATGCTAGAATCATGCTAGTAACATGCTAATTCATGCTAGAAACACGCTAGTAACATGCTAATTCATGCTAGAAACATGCAAGTAACATGCTAATTCATGCTAGAATTATGCTAGTAACATGCTAATTCACGTTACAATTATGCTAATTCATGCTAGAAACAGGCTAGTAACATGCTAATTCATGCTAGAATCATGCTAGTAACATGCTAATTCATGCTCAAATCATGCTAGTAACATGCTAATTCACGTTAGAATCATGCTGGTAACATGCTAATTCATGCTAGAAACATGCTAGTAACATGCAAATTCATGCCAGAAACATGCTAGTAACATGCTAATTCATGCTAATTCATGCTAGAATCATGCTAGTAACATGCTAATTCACGTTAGAATCATGCTGGTAACATGCTAATTCATGCTAGAAACACGCTAGTAACATGCTAATTCATGCTAGAAACATGCTAGTAACATGCTAATTCATGCTAGAATCATGCTAGTAACATGCTAATTCACGTTAGAATCATGCTGGTAACATGCTAATTCATGCTAGAAACACGCTAGTAACATGCTAATTCATGTTAGAAACATGCTAGTAACATGCTAATTCATGCTAGAATCATGCTAGTAACATGCTAATTCACGTTAGAATCATGCTAATTCATGCTAGAAACAGGCTAGTAACATGTTAATTCATGCTAGAATCATGCTAGTAACATGCTAATTCATGCTAGAATCATGCTAGTAACATGTTAATTCACGTTAAAATCATGCTAGTAACATGCTAATTCAAGCTAGAATCATGCTAATTTATGTTAGCAACTGCCTAGCAACCACTAGAAACATGCTAACATATATGTACTTATCTATACCGACTGTTTCAAACTTCATAAAAACTACTTCAGTTATTTACACTTTAAAACTATTTCAAACTTTCAGAGTCGGCTTTCTCAAGCCACCATAAAGTTTGTCCTCAAACTTTAATATCTAGTTTAAATGTGTTGCAGAGCATAAATGTAAGGATCTATAAGTATAATATTTATGCATCATTTTATTGTGTTTGTTTTTGTGGCAGGCATGCATCTAGAATTAGACAGAAAAGTCAATGATTTAATAGGTCGTACTAAATTAATTTTCTCATAAAAATATCTGGGCAAAATGTATTATTTAATTGTTAAAAGTGTATTACGTTCGCAAATTATAAATGTAGAAAAAAGGCTGAGTCATACATTTTTCTTTGTGTATTAAAATCGTTCAATTAAGATCAAATTTTGTACATTTTGTGAATTATAAATGGTGTGATATTTCTCCATCTTTGTATTTGTGTGTTCAGTCTGCAGTGCTGTTGTTTTTGGAGGAGTTGAAGCAGGCGCTCACTGCATCTCGAATCACCGGATGACCCTCTAAATGATCCTGAGCTTCAGCAAGAGTACAGCCACACTGGAGCATCAGCAGAGCTGTCGGGACCACCTGACACACAATAACACTTCAGGGTAAATCTGTCATTTAATTGTAATTAAGACACTGCTTTTATTCATTTCTATTACACGGCTCTCTGAAACATTTGATTCTGATTGGTCAATCACAACATCAGGTATGTTGCTATCAGATAAACGACCAGTAGGTCTTATCACACGATGATAGGTGTAATAGGTGTTCTATGTCCCCAGCAGATCATACTCACACATTTTACACCTGCACTAAAATGTGTATATGCATGGGGACTTTTAATTTGGAATAAGCCAGCTCAGGCACTTTGGTTACTGTTATACCACTATAAAAGCATTAAGTTTATGAACTGGTTTGCTTTAAATTAATAATATTCACTGCCTGATATATGATATAAAATGGGTTTCACATTGGATAAGACGCTCTGCATTAAAGTCAATTCATGCAATCACTTTAAAATATGGAAATTTATATTACGCTACGCCAGACGGCGCTTGTCTTTCATCTCGTTTTAGGCTTAAACAACTAAATGACTGCTTAGGTAAATTTCATTCATTCATTTTCTTTTCGACTTAGTCCCTTTATAAATCTGTGGTTGCCACAGCGGAATGCACCGCCAACTTATCCAGCATATGTTTTACGCAGCGGATGCCCTTTCAGCTGCAACTGATCACTGGGAAACATCCATACACACTCATTCACACACATACACTACATCCAGTTTAGCTTGCCCAGTTCACCTATAGTGCATGTCTTTGGACTTTTGGGGGAAACTGGAGCACCCAGAGGAAACAACATGCAAACTCCACACAGAAATGCCAACTGACCTAGCCGAGGCTCAAACCAGCGACCTTCTTCCTGTGAGGCGATCATTCTACTCTGCGCCACCGTGATGCCCAACATTTTACACTTTATATTTAATTATTAAACTTACTTAATAGCTTAATTGCATTCGACAATCTAATTCTAATACTTTTTAATAAACTTGTTTACTGTTTGTACACAGTACTTCAATTTCACACACATTTTTAAAATGAAGAAAAATAAATCACAATGCAGTTAAAAATAGCACATGAACAATCAAAACATCTATTAAATAGCACTACAGTTTTAACAAGCTGACAGTACATTTTAGTATGTTTCGGTGTTCATATGTCATAGTGACATCCGTTCTTATACATACAGTATTTTTGAATAAAAAGGGATTGGGTAGAGATAAGGGTAATGTTTTGGTTATTTACATATTACTATATTCAATTATTACTTTGGATGTTTAAAACCAGCAGACTGTACAATTTTTTGAAGATTTTATGACATGTACATACTGCTATTTAAGAATCTGCTTAATAAAAATAAACGTGTGAAAAAAAACCCCTAATAGATCATCCGGGTACTATGAACCGCGCTACAAACCATCTGTACACTGCAAAAATTACTCATTAGATTTACTACATTTTTTAAGGTAAGTTGTTGCACCGGCAAACAAACAATCAAATTAATTTGAACGTTACTAAATTAAATTTTTTTTGTTTGTTAAATTCAGCCCATATAAATTGTTTGCTTCCACTTATCTTTAAACATTTAGACCCAATCCCAATTCTACCCCTTAGGTTTTCCCCTACCCCTCGTTCTGCACATTCCCGTGAAGGGGTAGAGGTGTCCCAATTGTCTTTAGCTTGAAGACGTAGGGCTAAGGGGAAGGGGTATACACCCCTTCGAACAAAGATTTTTCAGGACCACACTCGTAACCAAGCGGTAAGAAAATTTCCCAGAATACACCAGCCACAACGGCAGTTTCGCTGCACCCGGAAGTAAGGAGAGCCACAAATTAGTATTTTTTGTCATTATTACTAATTTTTACAACAAACAAACACATGTTTTAATATATTCATAACCGCGTTCGTGTTTTACCATCATGCTTTAAAAAAAAAGATCGCTAAAATAAAATCCGCTAAATTTCGCTATCTATAATCCCTAATAACTCCTGTACAGCAGTCCCACAACATTCTGACACTCGATGACACTCGAATACCTTGTCAGAAAAGTCTAGTGGCTGAGAATGAGCTTTTTACAGTGTCTGCTATAATGTTAATGTTGTTTTGGTGTGTTTACATAGATGAATATGGCCACTGTGTAAATGCGCAGTATAGTTATGATCTTAATGCCACATTAGATCGTTATGATAACATTAATATATGCCTTCAGTGATTTCCTGAAGATAAACACCAAAAAATAACACAACTGTAATAACTACAGCAGGCGCGATCGTCTTATCTCATATGAAGCAAGAGATCGTGATAACGTGTGCAGGTGCTGTAGTGCTGTCCCAATTCTTAGGGGTAAATTGTGAAGCCCTTCCCCTTAACACTCGTTTTTAAGGGCCAAGTGGAAGGGGTACAAAAATAGAATTGGGATTGGGCCTTAGTAAATCTAATGAATACTTTTTTGCAGTGTACCATCATTCATACTAAGTGCTTATACTAAGTAGCATGTATTTACTTTTTTAAAGAAGTAATGCAAGATGGTAATATATTTCTTTTAAAATGAACTTCTCCCAACACTGAACTAGGCATGTGACGATAATCGTTTTCAAGGTATACCGCGGTTTGGAAATTCAAGATTTTAAAACCGCCAACATTTTCTGTAATACCGTTCCTTAGGTATATGTAAGATATTTTATTTACTTTTTTTTGTTTTTTTTTAGGACAACAGTAACTCCAGCAGAAAAAATATCCAAAAATGCCGTTTTAAATTGTAAAGAAATCTGTGTTTTTTAAATAAATGAAGACAGCAGAAGTCAATTAATCTTTTGAATTATTTAGCCTGACATGTTTACCTGCTCCAAACTATTATAAATCTTTCAAAAAATCAAATATATTGCTTTCAAAGAGGAAAAAAGTTTTTGTTTTTTATCCAGACATTTAAAAAGAATATATTTTAGAGCACAATACAGTGAAACTGTGATATTTTTCCAAGGTTATCATACCATCAGAATCTTATACCAGCCCATGCCTACACTGAACATTAGTAAAGCAAGCTGGAAGTGTAACCGGACCCTTCAAAAAAAAATGTTGTATAACCTGACGGCAATTAAATCTTTATTACTTCCGTCTTCAAGCACATATGTGTAAAGTTTGTAAACAAGTTCTTACTTGATCCCGTCTGTTGGCTGCATCTGTGTGTTTGTGGACGTCTGCTTGTGTCATTTCTTCAGGCAGATCATCTGTATTGTGGATAACTCTCAGAAGAGCTCTTTCACAGTCTGTTCTGGACGAGCCGCTGAACCGCTGACAGTGAGAGTATATTATTAAAACCACCATCAGAAATGAAGTACACACAGGGGCTTACTTTTCAAAACCGAGAGTTAAAATTAGTCAGACATCATGGACATCATTAAAAAATGAAGCGAGTATGCAATTTAAAAAAAAAAAACTTCCATATTTACAGTATGTTTGAAGAAAAAGCTACCTTAATTACAGAAAATTTTATTTATATATATATATATATATATATATATATATATATATATATATATATATATATATATATATATATATATTTAAATGAATCAATCAAATATTTTGGTCATATATGACCCACTCATAATCATTTTTAAATGTCATGATTACAATATTGACCAAGATAATCGTAATTATCTACAATAGTGATGAGCGGATCGATACTAAAATAATGATATCTTCGATACCAGCTTTGTATGTTCTAAAATAGATTATCTTAACAAAATATCGATATTTCAGTAATTTGGAGCAAATGTGTAGTTTATTGGAAATAGAAATACAGTGGAAGGTAACCACAATTACCCTAGTTTATCTGAATAATGTAAACTTAGTCGGAACTACTTGTTCTTCCGCCTGCCAAGTCATGTGCGTAATATGGCACTGTACTACTGCAGAGCACCCTAGCTAGCCACTCAGTCCGCTGGCACATGTTCAGTCACGCTGTCATTGGATATGGGTGACCGCAAGCAAAGTTTTGTGTGGAGCTACTTCACTTCCATAAACTCAAACGATGTGGTTTGTGACGCGTGTAACAAAACAGTGAGGTACTGTGGTAATACCACAAAACTAATCAAACACCTACATATAAATCACAAGACAGAATATGACTATGTCATGGCTAGGTGGTCACAAGAGGAGGAAAGGAGAGGCACAGGTGCTGCTGGGGCAAGACAGACATCGCTTTCAGAGTCCTTAGGTGCAGCAGGCAGGCACTATCCAGGTACAGAGGGTGAAAATGTGGCAATGTGGCTGTATTTTGGAGTCTTGGGTTTTTGTGACAATGATAAAACAAGAAAAAGGCTAAAAATCTTCAAGGGGACCGGATTAACATGTCACTAAACTAAAAGGTGTGAATGTTTATTGTTTTATATTAAGATGTTCAGGCAGGCGTTTTAAGATATACATGCTCATATGCTGTCAATAAATATCTAAGTTGGCTCTTTTTTGTATGATAATTCTTCATCAATGAACAAGAATAACCCGTAATATGTCTCATATTCAGTATAAAGTGACACTTTTAAGTACACTACTTGTTACTTTAATTTCCCAAACAGTAATTTTTGGGCAAAGTATCAGTATCGGATCGGTATCGCTGATACTCTCCTTTATTTTACTTCGTATCGGATCGGATAGGAAACCAGTGGTATCGCACATCACTAATCTACAACAACACTACATCTACAACACTAATGTTCTCCACGTGTGGTGTACACGGTGTTAAATTTGACATATAGCTGCCACTTGCAACATCCTAGAACCTTTTGCGCTTAAAATGTGTAGATTCAGTGGCAAACACTGTTACTCCGTCCCACAGGCTTTACAGCACATGTGTCAAAGCCAGTTCCTGGAGGGCCGGAGCTCTGCACAGTTTACTTCTAACCCCAATTAAACACACCTGATCAAACTAATTGAGTGCTTTAGGCTTGTTTGATACCTACAGATAGGTGTGTTGAAGCAGGGCTGGAACTAAACTCTGCAGGGCTCCGGCCCTCCAGGAATTGACTTTGACACCCCTGCTTTACAGTGATTGGCTTTAGCCACTTTCATAGTGGACTTGAACCCATTGGATGTCTTTTATCACTTTTATCACATCATCACTAATCAAATGTGCCATTATTTGTAACTTAAGGTGGTGCCTAAAACAAAATCTGTCAGTGTTATTTTCATTTTCACAGTTGTAGCTCCCTGTCATCTGAAAGCAGAAGACACTGAGTGATTGACAGCTGATATTAACCAATCAATTTGTGTTCCGTTCTAGCACAGTGGACCAATCAGAAGAGCACGAAGGCGGGGCAAGCATTGCAGGCTATTGTTTACTAAAGAAATTTGACATGACAAAAGTTTTAAACCATTCTTAAAGGCTGCGTTTGGCGTTTTTAGGTGCAAAGATGAATTCTGCATGAATGTCTCCTAAATCTGCGCATGCGGTGAGCATTTTGCACAGTCGCACTGCAACAATTTAATGCACTCGCACAAAAAGCTCCCAAATATATTTTGAGGTTGCATAGATATAATTTGGTTACAATTTCAAGCCCTGCGATGATTACACAAGTAATGTGGGTTTTTCTGTGAAGGAACATAATTGTGTGACAATAGCCCCTTTCACACGGTGAGTACGTTTGCATAAACACCAATAATTCGATTTTAATGCGATTAAGACAATACTCTGATTAAGTGTCTGCCATGTAAACGCTCTGGTTACTAAAGTAACCCTCGTTCCCCGAGGGGGGGAACGGAAATGCTATGTGGAAAAACTTCCACTATGGGGATTTCGTCAGAATCCAATCATCTGAAAGAGTATAAAAACGGGCCAATGAAATGCCAATGAGTTGGCGGCGTCAGCGTGCACAGCTGTCTTGAATGACAATCAGCCTGGCATAAAAGGCTAGCATGTGCTCAGCAACGACATCCTTTTCTAGCTGAAGAGGCTTTCACACTCAACAGCTAAGGGACAATCGTTGTGGCGAAGGAACATAGCATTTCCGTTCCCCCCCTCGGGGAACGAGGGTTACTTTAGTAACCAGAGCGTTCCCCTTCGGGAGAGGAACTTCAATGCTATGTGGAAAAACTTCCACTATGGGGAAATTTATGGAAAGCGCCACAACGAAAGAACCTTACCATGTCTCCAGTGAGGGGCGCGCCACGCAGCAGTACGAGCGCACCTGCATCGCTGGAGACACAGTCCTCCAACGTGTCCCCTGGCCCTTACTTACCTTACTTACCTTTTCTGGTTTAGATATATTTTTCGGGGAGTCGTAAAATACACCTAGTAGTTTCTAGGAATTTTTAAATACGACAGTACGTTGGGAAAGCGTTCAGTCCCGATAGGGAGGACGCTGCGGAGGCCACCTGCTGCCCGGAGGGGGAGACCTGGTGGCAAAATAGCATATGGACTAGCCCTGAGAAGGGGGAGTGCACATATGAAGAGGTGGTTAGCGGGGAGGGAAGACACGAGCCCGCCTAGGAGGGGGGACTACATCGTGGCTGAGTGAGCGTATGGGATCGCCAGCGGGGATCGCACATAGCAGGCACCTATACCCAGAACGCGGGATGACCAGCGGGCATACCTACAACGTAATGGGCCAACATTTGACTGCTCCGCTGAGTCAGATGCTGGGGGCCTCGGAGGAACTCTGCAGGGTTCGCCGAGTGGGGAACTCAACTGACAAAGCGAGAAAAGCGCACGTATCTCTGTGTTAGAGAGAAAGGCGCAGCAAGCGTTTTACAACACCTAACCGAATTTTCTCATTCACCGCTCGTGAGGAAATCAGTTCACTCGAAGATAAATCTCACAAATGCTCAGGTGTCGCCCAGCCCGCAGCTCTACAATGTCTGTTAGAGAGGCGCCGCGTGCTAACGCCCAAAAGGACACGAGTGGGGGACACGGCTCGCCCTAGCTCGATGAGCGAGGGAGATGGCATTCACTGTTCAGTGGGCCAACCTCTGTTTAGATATGGCACTTCCCATCTGCCAATCACCGTAACATATAAGAGCTGCTCAGAGGATCTAAGCTCTGAGTACGGTCCGTTATAATACGCAAGCGCGAACAGGACACCGCAATAAAGGGGCTGGGTCTGCCTCCTCCGTGGGCAGCGCTTGCAGGTTCACTACATAGTCTAAACGAGCGCTGTAGGAACCTAGGGCACCTAGGTGGGCCGGGGTCTCAGGTAAACGTGAGAGTGGGCCGGCCCAAAACGCTGGCACATTTCGCTGACCGAAAATGCCTCCAGATACCCGCCCATTTGACCGATGCCAACGCGACCAGCAGAGCTGTCTACCTGGACAGAAATCATATAGATACTGAGTCGAGTGATCGAGCAGACCTCTCCTAAAAGAGATCTTCAAATGGGTAAGAGAGGGGACAGGATATATATCCACGTCTCGCGCCTCTGGGGACTGGATGATGAGGCGATGCTTTCCCAGCGCGCCGCCATCGCCGCATCCTCAGAGCGGGGATGATCGCCACGCCAACCCCTCAGTGCGGAGGGGACAGCCTTGGCTCCAGCCAACTGAAGGAGGATAGCATCACACTGATCTGGCATGTTTGGGGTTTCCTTCTCGGAGAAAAGTACACCACACAGCGAATAGACTCCACATCAGGGCATAGGCATGCCTCATAGAGGGTGCTCTAGGCCTGAGTGATGGTGTTAACCACCTAACGGTAGGTCACCTAAGTCCTCCGAGCTCCATCTATGGGCCACACGTGATGTCCATAGAACTGGGCGCGGGTGCCAAACGGTGCCTGTCCCCAAAGAAGAAGTTTCTTCCATGGGACATGCCAGGGAGGGGCCATCACGAGGAAAGAGCTAGAATACAGGTTTGATTGGGCCTGAGAGGCGCAATGCATAGACCTGTTCCTCGTCCTCCCTGACTTTACACAGCATCTGTGCGAGTAGGCTCACTGGAGAAATGCGTATTACGCACGCCCCGGGGCCAGCTGTGTAGCCAGTGCGCAGAACGCACCCATAACAGCTGGACAGTCGGGGGTGGAGCCTCCATTCTCCCAGGCGAACTGCCGTGAGAGCGCAGCGGCTGCACGGTTGAGCTCGGCGGGGAAAAATGGAATGCAGCGATTGCGCCGCGTATGACTCCGGGGGAGCAGACGGCGAGCGAGCTGAGACATGCGGCGACAGCGAATATCTCCCTTGCGGTTGATATACACCTTCGCCACCATGCTGTTCGTCCTGACCAGCACGTGTTTCCCTTCTAACACCGGTAAAAAACGGTGCAGCGTGAGATACACTGCCAACAGCTCCAGGCAGTTAGATGCCAATGCAACCAGTTTCCTACCACGGAACCACAGCTGCATGCCCGCAACACACGGCCCCCCAGCGTGAACTGGAAGCATCCGTCAAACGACGACATGCCTGGACGCTTGTTCTAGAGGCCCGCGGGCCTGTAGAACACAGGGTCCATCCAGAGGCTGAGGGCGCGGCGACACAGCGGAGTGACAGTCACCCGGTGCGCGCTCGCGTGCCATGCGCGTCTAGGGACCCGATCGTGAAGCAAATGCTGAAGTGGTCTCATATGGAGCATCCGAGCGGCGAGATCGCGGCTGCGGATGTCATATGCTCCAGGAGCCTCTGAAATAATATCAGTGGGACCACATTTTCCTGTCGAACTCTCTCAGACAGGCCAGCATCAGCCCGGCGCGCTCTCGGGGGAGGCGCGCCGTCATGGTGATCGAGTCCAGCTCCAACCCGAGAAAAGAGTTGCTCTGCACGGGGGCGAGGCTGCTCTTTTCTCGGTTGACCTGAAACCCCAATTGGTCGAAGTGCCGAAACACCCTGTCTCTGTGCGTAATCAATTAATCCCGCGAGCGCACTGAAATCAGCCAGTCGCTTGAAATAATTGAGTATGCGGATGCCCGCAAGCCGAAGCTGGGGCACCCTCCGCGAGCTTGGTGAGAACCCGCGGAGACAGAGAGAGCCAAAAGGGGAGGACTTGTACCGCCAGGCTCGACTTCAGACGCAAACCGCAGGAAACTGACGGTGGCGTGGAAGTATGGAGACATGAAAGTACGCGTCCTTCAGGTCTACTGCTGCAGACCAATCCCGAGGACGAACGCTCCGGAGGGTGCGCTTCTGTGTAAGCTTTCTGAACGGCAGCTTGTGAAGCCAGCGGTTCAAAAAGCGCAGATCAAGGATTGGCCGTAGCCCACCGCTCTTTTTGGGTACGATGAAGTGCGGGCTGTAAACCCGCTCTCCATCCCGGCTGGAGGGACCGGTTCGATTGCATCCTTCGCCAGGAGGACAGCAATCTCCTCTCGCAAGACAGGGGCGGACGCAGGGCTGACCCTGGTGAAATACACACCCGTGAACTTGGGAGGCCGTTTCGCGAACTGAATCGCGTAGCCGAGTCTGATCGCGCGGATGAGCCATTGCGATGGGCTGGCCCGCGCTAACCAGGCAGGCAGAGCCCTCGCAAGTGGCTTCGTCCGCACGATCGCTGAGGTACCAGCGGTGGGGCAGCGCGGAGTGGGTGGGCTCAACCGGGAAGCACTGGGGTCCCACAGGAGAGCAGGAGGCAAGAGCTTCACTCTTGTCTCGCACCCGTACTCCGGAGGTGGGGGCTGGGAGGGGGAGAGAAAGGAGACCGTTCTCTCTCGCTCCGCGAGCCACTGGCGAAGTGCACCGATCCTGCGAGCTGGAAAGCATAGCGTCCCAGACTGGCAGTGTTCGGGCTGTCACATCCGGGGAAGGGAAAAAATGCTCTTTCTCTGAGGTTTTGATAGCGTTTTTTAACGCTGTTTAGAAGAAGAGCCCCGCCCTCCAGCGGGGAAAGAGCAAATTTCCTCCTCTCCAGATGGCCCGTCTCAGGGACGCTTCGCGGTTCGTTTACCGAACTTAGCGGCGCCCTGGGGCGGGGAGCGCTGGTTGCCTGCGAGATGCTCGGCGCAGCCGCTTGGCCAGAGGCGCAGGCGGGGGCGACCGAGCAAAGCCGCAGGCGGGCGCTCTTGGCGTGAAGCAGTGGATGTGGATGGCTCGGCGGGGAGGAGCGGTTTTACGATCCCGCCGAGAGATGGTATTACCCATCGCCTCCGACTGCTCGCTCACCGGCGTGAATTCCTGGGCGAATTCACTGACGGTGTCGCCGAACAGGCCAGCCTGGGATATGGGTGAGCTAAGAAAGCGAACTTTGTCAGCATCACGCAGATCACCAGGTTTAGCCCGTGGTGGCGTTCCTGGGCCACTAATGTGAACATCGTCCTTCCCTGGGGCACACACAGCCGACTTCAGTCGATAGCTGTGCGGAGCTCATGCTCAGTCCTGGGTCGGAACCATCCCCGCGCAGCTGGGCCAGCGCCTGCGCTAGGGAGCGCTGGTAGGTGGCCGTAGCATGCATGGTGAGGGCGGAGGCGCACGCAGCGCACTGCGTGGGCTTCCTGTGCACATCCAGGAAGAAGGGGACGTGGAGGCTTAGAAGGTCTTGCCTTCTTTATCTCCTCCACATCACACCCCTCTAGTCGGTCCGTCCGCGGGGCTGGGGGATAAACCATCTCCAGACCCACGGCCGAAACAGCCTGGGAAGCACGGCTGCAAAGTCTGCTTCTGGATTCGACGCCATGCCCATCATCCCGGAGGAAAAGAGCAGGTTCGAATCCTCATCAGACAATGACAACCAACCCTTCAAGGATGGTGAGGATGAAAGCGCACGCAGATCGGGCAGAAAAAAGTGCCCTCCAAGACTGCGTGAGCTTACTGCGCACTTTCCGGGAAGAAGGGGACGGAAGGTTTAGAAGGTCTTGCCTTCTTATATCCTCCACATAACACCCATCTAGTCGGTCCGGCCGCGGGGCTGAGGGATAAACCATCACCAGACCCACGGCCGAAACAGCCCGGGAAAGCACGGCCATCATGTCTGCTTTTTAGATGCCAACACCGTGCTTTCCACCCCGGAGGGAGGGAGCGAGCGGGTTCGCATCCTCATCAGACAATGACAGCCCATCCTCCGATGCAGCGATGGACATCTGATCCTCGGTGTCATCAAGTGAGAGGGCGACCACCCGAGGATGGAGCGCTTCTCTCACCTGAAGCTTGGATGGAGCGCGTGGAGGAGCGAGAGGTCCGCGAGCCCGAGGGCGGCGGATTTACTCCCACTGAAACCCTCAGATCTGCCCGAGTGCCAACCGCAGTGCGGGGGACAACTGGGGTGGGTCGCTCTTTTGCAAGAGCGAGCCGCGATCTTAACTGCGCAGCAGACATGACATCACAATGATGGCATGCACTGCCCGCGAGCACCGCATCAACATGCTGGACCCCCAGACATGAAACGCAGTGCTCGTGCCCATCATCCGGGGACAGGAAACCACCGCAACCAGAAACGCACGGTCGGAGCGACGTCTTGAAAAAGACGCGCTGCACAACCGTGTTGCTCTTTTAGGAAACTTGCTTCCTATATACATACCGCTCTTGGAGGACCGGACCCAAAGGACGCCAGGCAAGGGAGAACAACCCAGCTCGACCATCTGCCACTGCGTATACACGCTCTGGACCGGGAGAAGCTGCTTCTCGATCTCTCTCTGTAGACACAGGTTGGAGATACCCTCATAGACTCTCTCAGAAGCTCGTGAAAGGCTCTGAAAGCGAAAAGGATGTCGTTGCTGAGCACATGCTAGCCTTTTATGCCAGGCTGATTGTCATTCAAGACAGCTGTGCACGCTGACACCGCCAACTCATTGGCATTTCATTGGCCCGTTTTTATACTCTTTCAGATGATTGGATTCTGACGAAATCCCCATAGTGGAAGTTTTTCCACATAGCATTGAAGTTCCCCTCCCGAAGGGGAACAGCAATTTTTGATTAATTTAATCAGATTAAGGTCATAATCGAACTAAAGAGAAATCTAATTAAGACATGTGGAGTATGCCGATTTTAGTCGCATTATTGAAGTGCAGTACGGACAAGTGCCAAACTGCAGTTAAAGTCGACAAATTAAAAATGAAACACCCGAAATTACATGAAACTCCGGAGGAAATGCGGATAGCGTGGTGACGCAATGGCGTTAATCGAATTATGTGCTATAACATGTAGCACAGGATCATGAAAGGAACATTCAAAAAGCAACTCATGTAAACACCTAATCATTTTATTGTCTTAATTAGATTAAGGTAAATAATTTGATTACTAATGTCCATGTAAACGTAGTCATACCAGTAAATATTCGGAAAATTTCCGGAACGACTTCACCGCTAAATTCATAAAAAAGGTGTTCACACAGGCAAGGACGTTCTGGAATTTTTCCGGAAAAGAGCATTCACACATCCAATTCAAAATACCAGTAAATTCTGACATCATTAACCTAAAATAACCTATAAACAGCACTGCTTGTATTTGTAAACATAGAAGAGGTCTGCCTTTTCTTGATGGTTTCACTTTTATTTAAAGCTTTAGTATTCATGCAACTGCTTTATGAGACATCCAAAGGCAGAAACGCAAACCACAGCTAAATGTTTACACACTTGACTACATTACGCATTCTGTGGATGGATAAGTATTGTAAACAACTTATATGAAAACATATGGAGGAACACTTTCGCATGTCGAGATGTAAATAATATTTGTGTGTGCTGGCGCTCACTGGCTCCTTTACATGCACATGCGTCAAGCAACTGAATCAGAGCTTGAAGGTAAACAAACGGCGATTTATCATAAGCATTTTAATTGTTTGGTTACTAAGGAATTATAGGTGGTGGCTAGGGCATCACATTTGTTAGATTGTTCCTGTAATGCTGCAATCACACCAGACGCGGAACGCGCGGCTAAACCGCGATATTCGCGTGTAAATAGACGCGTGAACATTTGAGTTTACTCGCTTCATTCGCGCGTCAGACTTCGCTTCATTCGCGCGTCAAACTCTGCTTCATTCGCGCGTCAAATTCACTTCAGAACAGACGCAGATTCGCGCCATGGGCCGGGCTTCTGTCTGCCCGGTGACTGTAGCTTCGTTGCTAAATGGCTAACATGGATTTTATTGAGAAAATAACTGTGTTTATGTGCTTTATGAAGGCTGTAAAACAGCGTCGATACGTTTGGAGCAGTGTCTGAGTCCACTAGATACTTTCAGAGGTGCACCCAGCTCTGTGAGCTCATAAACTCCTCCAGAAACTTAACCTGGATGACGGAGGCTTCCAGCTAAATGGCTAACATAGATTTTATTGATAAAATAACTGTGTTTATGTGCTTTATGAAGGCTGTAAAACTGCGTCGATACGTTTGGAGCAGTGTCTGAGTCCACTAGATACTTTCAGAAATGCACCCAGCTCTGTGAGCTCATAAACTTCTCCAGAAACTGTACCTGGATGACTGGGGCTTTCAGGGGTGCTTCTGACTGAGCCAAGCCCAGTTTGATGAACTGTTGTCGGTGTCGGCTGGAGGATTTCCCCCGGGACACCAACTGCAGGTGCTACGTCACAATCATGCCCCCACAAGAGCAAGCTCCTGATTGGTTAATGTGGCGCGAATGTCCGCAGAAGTTCAGATATTTCAACTCGAGCGATTCGCGCATTAAGCGCGTCAATCGCGCAAAACGCTCAATTCGCGCCCACGGCGTTCGTGCATATCACGCCATCCGCGCCGCACCATTCGCGCCATTCGTGTGTATCGCGCCGCAGGGTGCCTATTCGCACGTTTGCATTGACTTAACATGTAAATCACTCGCGCTTGACGCTTCTTCCGCATCCGCAGCATAAGAGGCTAAAGAATATTAATCTCTAAACAGAACAGAAACTTGTGATTTAAAGGTCAAGTGAAATTAAAATAACATTTTTTAGATGTTAGTATTAGTATGTTGTTTTTAAAAATACTTATTAGCTAGTGTGTTCCAAAACCATGACATTGTTTAAAAAATATAAGTCTGATATAAACATCCAAAGCTGGCAGTTTTATGCACTAAATAGGTTAACATTTTTACGTCACCTCATACTTCAGTTTCTCATCAAATCTTGACCAATCAAATGCTCTCTAGTGTCTGACATGCTCCGCCCCCTCCAAAACACTTCTCGTTTTCTTTTCATTTGATGCACTTGAGCTCAACCGATCTCACTGGCGGAGCTGTGATAAAACAAAACACTATTGCCTGTTTTTTTAAAGGGGAGGAGCTACTCTGTCCCGCCCTCTCTTCATGTTTCAGTTGAGATTGCGTCAAACATCTAATAAAAATGCAAGTTTTAAAGCACTTCACAGGACCCTTAAGTGCACTCATTACTGATATACCTGTAATATACTGATGGCTCTCCTGTACAGCTTGCTGTTAGTGACTCTGTGGTCTATCATATAATTCATGTAGACTTTTCCCTTCAGTACATGAGCTCCTGTGCTGATTGCATTAAGACACTATTTGGTTGAAAGCTCCCAGCGCTGTCTCTGTTGAATAAAATATTAGTTGTATTATTCTTATGCAGCTATATATATTTCAACTAAATTGTTGCTTCAGGGACTCGTTTATATGATGAATGACTAACCATTACAGCTGGGTTCTCCTCTGAAGAAAAAGACCATGTGATGTTCAGGACTGTTTCAAACACGCTGCACACTTTCTCCTGAAACCATATAAAGCATGTAGGCCAAATACAAATTGGTGGAAGCATCAAATTTAAATTTACAAAAGTGATTTTAGAAATATAGAAAGCATTTTGTCTACAGTACTTTTTAAAGAGCCCCTATTATGCATTAATAAATGTCATATTTTGGTTTTGGGTGTCTCCAACAACAGGCTGATATGCATGCAAGGTCAAAAAACACTTTCATTGTCTTATAATATGCATTTCTTGTTATATCCCAATGACTCCCATATGATTTGTTCGGTGATTCATTTGTTCCCAAACCCCTCCTTTGCATTAGACTAATCTGTGATTGGTCCGATGACCCAGTCTGTTGTGATTGGTCGACTGGCTTTAGCGCAAGACAGAGAGAAACATCCACCACGGTTACATACCTGTCAACCCTCCCGTTTTTCCCGGGATTCTCCCGTATTTTACAGTTCCATCCCGCTGTCATCCCGTAAAGGTATTTTCCCGTATTTCTCCCGTATTTTTTATCTTTCTGAGAAGAGCCGATCCTCCCTATATGCAACCCATACCGCCGAACCACCAGGGGCCGCCTTTGCTCTTAAATATGAATCGGTTCTGTGCTTTCATTTTATTTAGGCATGGAAACACTTTGAAATAAACATAAAAACGGCGCGATTCATTTCCTTTTCATTACAGGGGCTATTATCTCTATGCAATCCTCAAAAGAGTCAGTTTATATAAAAATGCATGACTGTCAGCTGATGCGCTCCATAGTGATAATAGACGCTGTTTTCCAAGCGGATTCTGTACGTACGGGATTTGATGCTGAACTCAAGTGGACACTGGGTTTTGGGTGCGTGTTTGAACAGACATATACACATCATCATAATAATAATAATGATAATAATAATAATGGCGGTTCATTCCGCTGTGGCCACCCTATATTAATAAAGGGACTAAGCCGAAAAGAAAATAAATGAATGAATAATAATAATAATAATAATAATAATAATAACAACAACCTCATAGACATGTCGATCTTGTTGGGTTTTCTTTTAAACACAACAAATTTTGTCTTAAATGAGCATAAACAGTCAGGAAAACAATCAAATGCTTTCATTATAGATCTGTGCAGTTTTAAAGTGACAGCTCTGTTATTTAATGTAATCAAACCAAAAAAATCTAAATGAGAGATTAATTCGCTGCTCTTTAATCAGAATGTTTAAATTATACAGTGAAGAAAAGATGAGATTTGATAACTTGACTCTATTTCTTTATAATAGCTAATAGTTTTAATGAACTGAACTGTTTGCTAATTTATTTGCAGCTTTTTCTAATGTATACTAATTATTATATCCTTTGTAAATAATAATAAAAACGTATTACTGATCGTTTCAGAAGTTTATATATTTTTTGTTTATTTACAACGAAACAGCTCTAGATAAACATATTTATTTATTTATTTTTGTTGTGGGGGGAGGGGGGTTGAGTATCCCTTATTTTCACATCCCAATGTTGACAGGTATGCACGGTTATGAAGTAGCACAGAGTATGTGAGAGCCCAATGCAGTTAAACGCCAGCATATTACTCTACTCTTAAACCTAACACCAAGTAATAACAACGACACACATTCAGTATTAATCCACACAGTGGCAAAAGTTGAACTATTTTGAAAATGGACCACACTGCACGTGTGAGGAACAGCTGATGGTGACCATAGCAAAGGCAAACAGCAGAGGATCGCCAGTTCAGAAACGCATTTAAAGAAGCATGCGTCGCGTTTTCAACAGGGTTTTAGACACAATATGTGAACAGCTGCATACAGATTTAACCTGAGAGATACAGTACAAGCACTGATCTATAATAGATAAGTGATTAAAAGTTACAACACACTATTAAATACATATTTTGCTAACTATAGAAAACGAGGCAACAATTTTAATTTCACTTGCATGTTATGATCTGGAGGAAGAACTGGATGGAACTGGTCCATATAAACTGTAACAGTTATTGACAAAGTCCCTGTCAAAGTCTGACAAAATCCCAAACATAATAGTCTTTGCGGCTCCTTCCTTTAATAGCAAACAGCCGGTGAATCCCACGTTGCAGCGTAGGTTATTGTATTAAAAATCAGAAAAATGACAGGAGCAAACACAGCACACGGTTGGCTATACTGTAGTATTGTTGTGAAAATGAACTTTAACACTTTATTCCGCGCAGCCGAATCTCATTCTGTCATTGATCATCATCTTTGTGTTATGATCGGTCTTGAGATCCCCCATGCTCCACTAGCATCTGAAGGGAAAGGTTTATCCGGCACTTATATATATATTTGGTGATGTACCGTATCGACATCGATGCATTCAGGCAAAAAGTTAAGAATGAATAGTTTTAAACACGGTGCATGTTCAGATTTAACCCTCAGCTGGATGTTTTCATTCACTTATGCCCCATTCACATGGGGCGTCAGCTTCAACGCTTCCCATTCACTTTTAATGGGTGACGTCAGGCGTTGGCGAACTGCATTGTGGATCCGTCGGCGCCGCTTCAGAGGCGTTGCTCGCTGTAGAAGTTGAGACTTGCTCAACTTTTCAAGCGCCGAGGGAAGCATCAGCGTCAGTATGCAAATGCACCAGCTCAGACAGTGGCCTATTGTTGACTAATTTCATTGCCTGACACTGCTATGACGATTGCGTCAGCCCCAACTTCAGACACGCCCTCTGTCAATCGTTGACGCTGAAGCCCCGTGTGAATGGGCTGTTACACACTGCATGGAAGGGCATTTTCAAAAACCCATAATAGGGACTCTTTAAATAAATTATCTTACTCCAATATTCAGTTTCAGTGTAACAAATGTATCTATGAAAACGAAAATTGTTCTGACCTTTTTTAAAATTAATGTAATATAAATATAATTTAAATAATAAAAAAAATAACGTCCATTAATGAGTTTTTTGAGGCTTTAGGTTAAATAGAACTTGGGTGCTGCAGCAGGACAATGATCTAAAACAGTGTTTCTCAACCACGTTCCTGGAGGACCACCAACACTGGATGTTTTGGATGTATCCTTTGTCTGTCACACCCATTACAGGTCTTTCAGTGTCCTGCTAATGAGCTGATGATCTAAATCAGGTGCGTTTGGTTAAGGAGAAATGGAAAATGTGCAGAGCTGGTGGTCCTCCAGTAATGTGGTTGAGAAACACTGATCTAAAGCACACTAGCAAGTCTATTTCTGAATGGCTGAAGAAAAACAAAATAAACACTTTGGAGTGGCCTAGTCGTTGTCCTGACCTGAATCCAATTGAGATGCTGTGGCATGACCTTAAAAAGGTGATTCATGCTTGAAAATCCTCTAATGTGGCTGAATTACAACAATTCTGCAAAAGATGAGTGGGCCAGAATTCCTCCACAGCTCTCTAACAAACTTATTACAAGTTATTAAAAATGCTTTTAGATATAGGGGGCAAATACTTTTTCACACAGGGCTATGTAGATTTGTATTCCCTTAATAATTAAAAACCTTTGTTTCAAAACTGCATGATTGTTATTGTAGTTGCTGGTGAACTACACACACACACACCACAAGAACTACAACTACCATGATGCTGTGTGACAATCAACACCCGCTCCAGCTGATCATCATCCGGACAACCAGAGGGAAACACAAACTGGTATAAATAGTCCTAGTAATAAGTAGGAATGAACCACAGCTGTGTTTGAGTGAGTGTGCGGATGATGGTCAGCTGGAGCGGGTGTTGATTGTCGCACAGCATTATGGTAGTTGTAGTCTCCCTGTACACGAATGACTGCACTTCGAAAGACTCCTCTGTCAAGCTCCTAAAGTTTGCAGACGACACCACATTTATCGGCCTCATTCAGGACGGTGACGAGTCTGCTTACAGACAGGAGGTTAAGGAGTTGGCTGTCTGGTGCAGCCACAACAAACCTGGAGCTGAACACGCTCAAAACAGTGGAGATGATAGTGGACTTCAGGAGAAACCCCCCTGCTCTCCCCCCACTGAGCATCATGGACAGCATTGTGGCAGCAGTGGAGTCATTCAGGTTCCTGGGCACCACCATCTCTCAGGACCTGAAGTGGGACATTCACATTGACTCCATTGTCAAAAAAGCTCAACAGAGACTGTACTTTCTTCGTCAGCTGAGGAAGTTCAACCTCCCAAAGGAGCCGCTGAAACAGTTCTACACCTCCATCATTGAATCAGTCATCTGCACATCAATAACTGTCTGGTTTAGCTCAGCTACCAAATCCGACCTCCGAAGACTACGTCGAATAGTTCGGACTGCTGAGTGAATCATTGGTACAACCCTCCCTACTCTCCAAGAATTGTACTTATCCAGAGCGAGCAGAAGGGCTGCCAAAATCACTCTGGACCCCTCACACCCAGCACACTGCCTGTTTGAACTTTTACCTTCTGGTCAACGCTACAGAGCACTGCGCACCAGAACAGGCCGACACAGAAACAGTTTCTTCCCTCAGGCAATCCATCTCATGAACACTTGATGATAATAATTGTGGAACCAACATCACTACCTGCTATACACTTTATACACACATACACTTATTTAACAACACACTTTACATGCCAATTTGCACATAACAGCTGCACATATAATGTTCTATATAGTAATATAGCTGTACATACACTTGTCAATTTGATTATTTGCATTCACTTTTTAAAATATATTTATTATCTGTTTTTTAGTCCTGTCTCTGTAATTCTGTTGCACTGTAGAAGCTCTGTCACGAAAAAAAATCCTCGTATGTGTGAACATACCTGGCAATAAAGCTCTTTCTTATTCTGATTCTTGTGGTGTGTGTGTAGTTTTTTTTTTGTTCACCAGCGATCTACAGTCCCTACATCGCTGATGATTGTTACAGTAATCTTTGCCTAACATTTTAATTTGTTTGATGATCTGAAACATTAAAGTGTGGCAAGCATGCAAAAAACTAAGAAATCTTTAAGGGGGCAGGGTTTTTTTTTACACCACTGTATATATGTGTATGGTATGTGTATACTGTATATGATGGTGGTAAAATTAATCAGTCTTTTTTTGTTGTTACTCAAAATACATTTTTATTTAGCTTTTTGCCTTTAATAATAATATTAATAATAATTATGCATGCCCTTTATGACTCAATGACCCATTTGATCTATTTTACAATGCAAAATACCTGCAAGAAATATCCAGCCGACAGAAGCAGCAGTATGCATTTCTAACTCATGTACTGGAAGGAAATGTTTAGAAATAAGTGAGAGTCTTGGCTATCGGCACAAATCCGAATTATTCATTTTACTCACAGGAACAGTGAATTTCTCACGGTCATGAGCAATTGCATGCAAATTAGATGTCCTTCGCCTTGCTTGATTGGCCAGCTCCATCACCTCATGCAGGTCATCTCAGGAGACACATTAAAATGTATTTAAATATATTCAAGCAATGTTACAATTTGAGCATGATGCATTCTAGTCCTTATTTTGTTTACTCACCATTCACTGTAAACAGAAATAAGATCATGTCATTTTGACTGAGTCCAGGTAACACTGTCTCCACAAAATCCCTGTGACTTATCATAAATTCTGGACCCTAGGAATAGTTGATTTTGTATTAGTATTTGGTGGTAAATGCTAGTATGAGAAATATTAATATCCAAGGCAATTGTTTCAGCATTATGGATATAGTTGATAACTTAAGCACAATTACCTGCCAATGGGGTAAGAAAAATAATCTAGTTTTTCCTTTTGACATAAAGTTATTTTTGCTTACACTGTTAGCAGATTATTTAGCTTGCTTTAAAGAAAAACTAACTTAATTTTACATATTATTTCTTAAAACAAGATTGTATTTTTTTCTTGTCTAGAAAATGCTTCTTGATTTAAGAATTTTTAGATATTTGGGCCCAATCCCAATTCTATTTTTGTACCCTTACCCCTTCACCCCTTTATCTTCCTCTTGGCCCTTAAAAATGAGTGTGAAGAGGAAGGGCTTTCAAATGTACCCCTAACACACCCCATTCACACGGGGCTTCAGCGTCAACGCTTGACAGAGGCCGTGTCTGAAGTTGGGGCTGATGCGATCGTCATAGCAGCGTCAGCCAAGGAAATTAGTCAGCAATCGGCTACGGTCTGAGCTGAAGCAGTGCCGACGGATCCACAATGCAGTTCGACAACGCCTGACGTCACCTGTTCAAAGTGAATGGGGAGCGTTGAAGCTGAAGCCCCGTGTGAATGGGGCGTGAGAATTGGGACAGCACTACAGCACCTGCACACGTCATCATACGTCATCGCGATCCCTTGCTTTATATGAGATCAGACGATCACGACTGCTGTAGTTATTCCAGTTGTGTTATTTTTTGGTGTTTATCTTCAGGAAATCAATGAAGGCATATATTATGTTATCATAACGATCTAATGTGGCAATAAGATCATGACTGTACTGCGCATTTACACAGTGGCCATATTCATCTATGTAAACACACCAAAAACAACATTAACATTATAGCAGACACTGTAAAAAGCTCATTCTCAGCCACTAGACTTTTCTGACAGGGTATTCGAGTGTCATCGAGTGTCAGAATGTTGTAGGACTGCTGTACAGGAGTTATGATTAGGGATTATAGATAGCGAAATTTAGCGGATTTTATTTTAGCGTTTTTTTTTTTATAAAAGCATGATGGTAAAACATGAACGCCATTATGAATATATTAAAACATGTGTTTGTTTGTTGAAAAAATTTGTAATAATGACAAAAAAATACTAATTTGTGGCTCTCCTTACTTCCGGGTGCAGCGATCCTGCCGTTTTAGCTGGTGTATTCTGGGAAATTTTCTTACCCCTTGGTTTCGGGTTGTTGCTAGATCGGATACGGTTGTTTATATTATTTAGTAAATTTCCTATTTATTGTATTTTATAAACGTCTACCACCAACCCTAAACCCAACCGTCACAGTACTGTAAAAACAGTAGTTGTACAGAGTATTATTTTTGTTATCTATTAAATTACCCAATAAATTGTATTTATTAACGTCTACCCACACCCCAACCCTAAACCCAACCATCACAGAACTGTAAAAATATTAATTATTGTTATACAGTGTCATAAAAAATGCTGCTATATTGATGTGCATATCGCACTTCCGGCCGGCCGCGTATCCGATCTAGACTTTATCTTGGTTTTGAGTGTAGTCCTGAAAAATCTTCATTCGTAGGGCTATCTACCCCTTTCCCTTAGCCATACGCCTTCAAACTAAAGAGAACTGGAACACCACTACCCCTTCATGGGAATGCGCAAAACGAGGGGTAGGGGGAAAGGGCTAAGGGGTAGAATTGGGATTGGGCCTTGGACTAGAAACTTGACAAAAACTGAAGGTTACACCCTAATAAAGGGTGTGTGCTCACCAGAGATGACAGATCTCCCTCTTTATTTCTCATTTCACTGAAACCATTGTTGATGAAACCTCTGATGTCACCAAAATCTAAGAACAAAACAAACATTAAACATGCTGAAACATTTCTTATAAACATATTCTTGCACTGTTATTAATTTAATTATTGACAAACTGTCACATTAACACATAATAATAATACAATTACATAAATAAACAGCACCTGCCCCAAAAGTAGGCATGCATTCACTGGCGTCAGTCATTCCTATAATGCCAAGAGTATGCCATCCCAGATAGTACACATGTGCTTTCATCTGAAGACTAGTAAAACATGTACAGAAATAAATCATAGATGAGCCTTTGACTGTTATTACCTTAATTATTATGATAAATGCTCTGCATTTTACTGTATGCACAAGTTCAGCTTCATATTTATATTTTTATATGCATAAAATCCTCAGAGGTTTATGTTATTTAATGTTCATTGTACCTCTCTCCTGCTTTCTGAATAAGTGCTGCAAGTTCATTGCTGTGCGAGTAAGTAGTTTCATAAACCATCTCACTCACTGTGATCCAGGCGGAGATACATCTGAATGACACATTTAATCATAGTGTAACTGTGTAAAAATTTATTGCACATTTATATAGTCTTATAAACAGTTGTGGGCAAAAGTTTTGAGAATTACATAAATATTGCAAATTGGAAAAGTTGCTGCTTTTTCCCAATTGTTACACCAGACCTGTTTGTTAGCATCGGGCAAAAGTTCTCCCCAAACAGGAGCAGGACGCTGATATCAGAGCGCACACTTCAACTCAGCTGTTCTCCATCCACCTGATTATACCCGGCACTGCTGCAGTGCGTCTGTAGAGGGAGCAAAACAAACAGACAGAGCAAACAAACAGCAGCGCAACAGACGTCACACCCTCACCCTTAAACAGCAAACAACGTTTCTGTTATACAATAAACAATTAAATACCTGTATTTAATAATAGGCCTAATACATAAAACTAATTAATAAGTGAATACGAACCCATAATTACACGGGTGCCCTAGACAGTGCGTCGCCACTATATTTTCAGAACCCTTTACGTGCCGTATATCCAAGTGAAAAGGTTGTAGAAACAAGCACCAGCGCATAAGCCGCTGGTTAGGATTTTTAAGCGAGTGCAAAAATGTAAGTGGATTGTGATCACTATAAATTGTTAAAGGTGAACTATCTCCTCCCACATACACCTCAAAGTGTTGGAGTGCCCAGATTAACGCGAGGGCTTCTTTTTCGATGGTAGAATAATTCCGTTGGTAACTATTGAATTTTCTTGAGAAAAAACAAACCGGACGCTCAAATCCCGCATCATCCTCCTGGACTAACACTGCACCCGCTCCCTCTTTACTGGCATCAACCATAATCTTAAATGGTTTTCCTAGCCGAGGAGCCATCAGGACTGGTGCCGACGTAAGCATCGCTTTCACTGCCTCAAACGCAGCCTGGCATGACTCGGACCAAACAAATAAAGCTTTGGATTTAAGCAGTTTTTATAATAGCAATTTGCATATACTGCAGAATGTTATGAAGAGTGATCAGATGAATTGAATATTCCTTCTTTGCCATGAAAATTAACTTAATCCTGAAAAACACTTTCCACTGCATGTCATTAAAGGACCTGCTGAGATCATTTCAGTAATCGTCAGGTGAGAATGTTGACGAGCACAAGGCTGGAGATCATTATGTCAGGCTGATTGGGTTAGAATGGCAGACTTGACATGTTAAAAGGAGGGTGATGCTTGAAATCATTGTTCTTCCATTGTTAACCATGGTGACCTGCAAAGAAATGCGTGCAGCCATCATTGCGTTGCATAAAAATGGCTTCACCGGCAAGGATATTGTGGCTACTAAGATTGCACCTAAATCAACAATTTATAGGATCATCAAGAACTTCAAGGAAAGAGGTTCAATTCTTGTTAAGTAGGCTTCAGGGCATCCAAGAGAGTCCAGCAAGCGCCAGGATTGTCTCCTAAAGAGGATTCAGCTGTGGGATTGGAGTGCCACCAGTGCAAAGCTTGTTCAGGAATGGCAGCAGGCAGGTGTGAGTGCATTTGCATGCACAGTGAGGTGAAGTTTTTGAAAGATGGCCTGGTGTCAAGAAGGGCAGCAAAGAAGCCACGTCTCTCCAAAAAAAAAACCCATCACTGACAGATTGATCTTCTGCAAAAAGTATGGCGAATGGACCGCTGAGGACTGGGGCAAAGTCATATTTTCAGATGAAGCCCCTTTTCGATCGTTTGGGTCATCTGGAAAAAGGCTTGTCCAAAGAAGAAAAGGTGAGCGCTAACACCAGTCCTGTGTCATGCCAACAGTAAAGCACCCTGAAACAATTCATGTGTGGGGTTGCTTCTCATCCAACGGAGTGGGCTCACTCACAATTTTGCCCCAAAACACAGCCATGAATAAAGAATGGTACCAAAACAGCCTCCAACAGCAACTTCTTTCAACAGTTTGGTGAAGAACAGTGCATTTTCCAGCACGATGGAGCACCGTGCCATAAGGCAAATGTGATATCCAAGTGGCTCGGGGACCAAAACGTTGAAATTTTGGGTCATTGGCCTCCCCAGATCGTAATCCCATTGAGAACTTGTGGTCAATCCTCAAGAGGTGGGTGGACAAACAAAAACCCACTAATTCTGACAAACTCCAAGAAGTGATTATGAAAGAATGGGCTGCTATCAGTCAGGATTTGGCCCAGAAGTTGATTGAGAGCATGAATGTCATGTAATTGTCAATAAAAGCCTTTGAAACATATGAAGTGCTTGTACTTATATTTCAGTACATCACAGAAACAACAGAAACAAAGATCTAAAAGCAGTTTAGCAGCAAACTTTGTGAAAACTAATATTTGTGTCATTCTCAAAACGTTTGGTCATGACTGTACAGTGGTGTGAAAAAGTGTTTGCCCATTATTGATTTTTTTTTTATGTTTGTCACACTTTAGATGTTTTTGATCATCAAACAAATTTACATACATTGCAAAAAGTTAAACTTTTGCCTCATCAGTCCACAAAGTTTGCCCAGTCTCTTTTTTATGGTGGAGTCATGAACACTCACCTTAACTAAGGCAAGTAAGGCCTGCAGTTCTTTTGTTGTGGGGTCTTTTGTGGAAGGTTCTCCACTGTACCAAGTTTTTACTATTTGTAGATAATGGCTCTCACTGTGGTTCGCACAGCTTTAGAAATGGCTTTAAAACCTTTTCCAGACTGGCAGATCTCAAATTTTTTCGTTCTCATTTGTTTTTGAATTTGTTTGGATGTCGGCAGGATGGCTAACATTTGAGGATCTTTTGGTCTACTTGACTTTGTCAGGCAGGTCCTATTTAAGTTATTTATTAATGTGTGGCAGTAACCAGGCCTGGGTTTGACAAAAGGAAATTTACCTCAGGTGTGATAAACCGGAGTTACGTAGAGCATTTCACACAGGGCTATGTAGTTTTGGATTTTGGTTTTCCTTAGTAATTAAAATCTTCATTTAAAACTGTATGATTTCTTTACTTGTGTTATCCTTGGCTAATATGTAAATTTGTTTGATGATCTGAAACATTAAGGTGTCACAAACATGCAAAAAATAAGAATCAGTAAGTAGGCAAATGTTTTTTCACATCACTGTTTGTATATAATGTTTATATGTGGCCATTTTATTAGGTACACCTGGCTAGAATGAGATGTAGCTGTCTCTACCTGTTTCCCCCACAGTCTAAAGGCATGCGGTTTCAGTGAACTGGATTAACTAAATTGGCCATAGTGTGTGAATAGGTGTGTGTGTGTGTGTGTGTGTGTGTGTGTGTGTGTGTGTATGTGTGTGTGTGTGTGTGTGTGTGTGTGTGTGCCTGCGTGCGTGCGTGCGTGCGTGTTTCCCAGCACTGAGGGTTTTTTATTCTGGGTTGTTGGCAGTGGTGTAAAGTAACAAATTACAAATACTCAAACTACAGTAATTGAGTAGTTTTTCTCAGGAATTGTAATTTACCAAGTAGTTTTACTTTCCCTTGAGTACACTTTTAGTGCTGTATCAGTACTTTTACTCCACTACATTCCTTCAACCTTTAGTACTACTTTATTTTTTCCTGTCTATGGGGATTAGAAAAATCAGTCCTGTGATTCCTGTCCAATCAAATCACACATAAAAGGTAAATTGCATCATAATGAACTACCTGACATGGGTGATTATAAATGCAGCAAACTGTTTGGAAGCATTAAAAGTGTCCAAGAAGATGTCCAAAAACTTTACACGCATTGACCCAGAGACTGTTTAGATGGATGTCACTGATGAGAAGATGAATGGCCTTAAACACTCAGCAGGCACAAGAGGTCAACATGACGTCAAACTGACATTGTACTCCAACGTTGTGGGGACGTTGCATTTTGGTTGGAAATGTAAAGCAGATTGACGTCAGAACTCAGCGTCAGGCTGACGTCAATGTTCAACGTTCAACCTAAAACCAACCAAATATCAACATCTAATGATGTTACAGCTTGACGTTGTGTGGACGTTACCACTATGACGTCTATCAGACGTTGTATTTTGGTTGCTATACCTGATGAATAAATGTCAGTATTTGACGTCAATATGACGTTGATTTAATATGTTGACTTGACGTTGGATTTTGTTCACTTTCCAACACAACCTAAAAATCAACCAAATATCATCGTAATTTAATGTCGTTATTGGACATCAAAATAACGTTGTCCTTAGGCACTGGCTAGACATTGAATTTTGGTAACCTGACATCACAACCTAAATCTAACCTAATATTAACATCTTGTGATGTTGTGTGCCTGCTGGGCAATAACTAAATGCACTACAGAATGTTACGTTTACACACATCCACAAATTACATTAAATGCATCAGCTTTTAACAGCGTAATTCTCACGACTCACTACTCTTAAGTACTTTTGAAAGGACTACTTTTTACTCATACTTTGAGTAATATTTACAGCAGATACTTTTACTCTACTTGCACTACATTTTTAGGCAAGTAATGGTACTTTTACTTGAGTATGATTTTTCAGTACTCTTTCCACCACTGGTTGTTGGGTTGGGCTGTAAGGGCATCCCCCGCATTAAGCATATGTCAGAATAATTGGCAGTTCATTCCACTGTGGGAATAAGCCAAAGGAAAATGAACGAGTGTGTCTGTCATCTGCACATCCATCACTTCCAAAGGTGCTCTGTTTGATTGAGAATTTCGAGAATTTTTGTCATGTTGAAGAAACCAGCCTAAGATGATTTGAGGTTTGTGACATGCTGTTTTATTCTGCTGGTAGCAGCATCACTGTGAATAAATGATAACAGAATTTTTAGCTTTGAGTGAACTATCCCTGGGCAGCGCGGTGGCACAGTGGGTAGCGCTGTCGCCTCACAGCAAGAAGGTCGCTCGTTCGAGACTCGGCTGGGTCAGTTAGCATTTCTGTGTGGAGTTTGTTCCACATGTTCTTCCCATGTTCGCGTGGGTTTCCTCCGGGTGCTCCGGTTTCCCCCACAGTCCAAACACATGCGCTATAGATGAATTTGTAAGCTAAATTGACCATAGTGTATGTGTGTAAATGAGAGTGTATGAGGGTGTTTCGCAGTGATGGGTTGCAGCTAGAAGGGCATCCGCTGCGTAAAACATATGCTGGATAAGTTGGTGGTTCATTCCGCTGTGGCGACCCCAGATTAATAAAGGGACTAAGCCCAAAAAAAAAAAAATTAATGAACTATCCCTTTATCAAGTAGTTAAACAGATGTACCTAATAAAGTGGCCAGTACTTAACTAATAATAATAATTAAACAAAATCCAATGCTATAAAAAACATACTCAGGTGTAATTGTCTTCTCTTTAAATGCAGCGTCATGTCCAGCCATAAGAAGAGTTTCCAGAATGATTTTGGTTGCGCTGCCTCCTTTCATTCTGGACGATCCACTGATGGCCTCAGCCTATAAGGAGAGACCAGAGGAACAAGCATCATTACATCTGACATTCTCTAAAAATCTGTAAAAAAAAATTAATTAACGTGTCATTGGAAATGTGCATTTAAGCACATTTTTGTTGTTTGCCAGTGATTGCTAATGCATATATAGGCAGGGTGTCTTGGATGTGGTATTGTAAGCATGTGTACAGGTGTGTTTATTTTAATAAATGCCAATGCAATGTCCCATACCTCCAGTATAGTATTATATAATCAAATAGCAACACCCTACAGGCCCGGCGCCAGGATGTCATAACTGAGGGGGCATTTTAATCCCATTGGGAGGCACTAGAACTGACTGATTTTGGTCCCTCTTGTTCCTTTCATTTAGGCTATTTATTCACTTATTTGCTATTACTTTGCATTACTGTCTAAGTCAGTGGTTCTTAAAGTGGGGGTCGGGACCCCCCGAGGGGTCGCGGGACAATGAAGGGGGGTCGCCTGGTCATTTCCAAAAATCTACTTATTTTTATTAAACCATAAGAGCTACCATATTTTATCCATAACCTACAGGAAAAAAAAAATAATATACTATATAGTTACTAGTTCTATTGCATTGCGACCCCTGGGGTAATTACATTATATTAAAGACACAGCAATAGCGTCAGATGCAGCAGATTTTATAACACCAGGTTAAACTTTCTGGCACATTTACAGCACTGAGATACATTTAAAAAAAAATAAACAAAGAATATACTTGGGTCTATTGGTGTGTGTGCGCCATTGCATGCAAGGTTTCTGTATTTATAACCCCCTCAGAGGATATTGGGGGTCGCGAGTCAATGGCATTGTTATTTTGGGGGTCGCGGGCTGAAAAGTTTGAGAACCCCTGGTCTAAGTTACTGACTTAAGGCAGTAGTATACTTTTTATAGTAATAATAATATGCACAGTTTTGCTATTACTGATTTTATCATTAAGGTAATGCACTGATACCAATTACATAAAGGCAGACGGATCATGGCTTCAGCGCCAAACGTGTCCTCTAAATCATATTTTATTCTCCTTATTTCTTTCTGTTTTATTTCAAATAATATAAATAATTATTGTTTAAGATAAAGACGTGAAACTATGCCCACGCATGCAGGCTAACCATACCTGTCAACATTTGGTTGTGAAAATAAGGGATAAACAAAATAAAAATAAAAAACAAATAAAAATGAATATGTTCATCTGGAGCTGTTTTCAAGAATATAATAATTAGTATACATTAGAAAAAGCTGCAAATAAATTAGCAAACAGTTCAGCTCATTAAAACTATTAGCTATTATAAAGAAATAGATTCAAGTTATCATATCTCATCTTTTCTTCACTGTATAATTTAAACATTCTGATTAAAGAGCAGCGAATTTTTTTTTATTTTTTTTTTTAATTGTTTTGGTTTGATTACATTAAATAACAGAGCTGTCACTTTAAAACTGCACAGATCTATATTGAAAATTTGTTGTGTTTAAAAGAAAACCCAACAAGATCGACATGTCTAGATGCTGTTGTTATTATTATTATTCATCAATTCATTCATTTTCTTTTCGGCTTAGTCCCTTTATTAATCTTGGGTCGCCACAGCGGAATGAACCGCCATTATTATTATTATTATTATTATTATTATTATTATTATTATTATGTGTATATTTCTGTTTCCATGCCTAAATAAAATGAAAACACAGAACTGATTCATATTTAAGAGCAAAGGCAGCCCCTGGTGGTTCGGCGGTATGGGTTGCATATAGGGAGGATTGGCTCTTCTCAGAAAGAAAAAAAATACGGGAGAAATACGGGAAAATACCTTTACGGGATGACAGCGGGATAGAACTGTAAAATACGGGAGAATCCCGGGAAAAACGGGAGGGTTGACAGGTATGAGGCTAACCCATGGATAGACTACAGTATTCTATAAACGGTAAATAAATTTAATGTAATCAGCATAACCGAGTCATCACGCTTCACGTTGCCTATTACCCATAACTAGGGCCAGACGGAATCTGCGGACGTTTTTTGCTATTTCTGCGGAGAATTTTGGTAAAAATCTGCGGATTTCTGCGGAATTATTTTAGGAGTATCATAACTAAAACCTTAATATGTGAAATAAAACATTATGTATTTTTAACTTTTATTTAATGTTTAAAATGCAAATCCAATTAGATTAACTGTAAATATTTAACTGTAAGTAAATAAACAGAATTGATGATGGACTAAAAATCTGTGGAAATCTGCGGAAAAACTGCATAAAATCTGCGGAATTCTGCGCGCGCAGATTCCGTGTGGGCCTACCCGTAACTAATCATCTATCAGAGTTAGGAAAAAAGATAAATGTTACAATCTATTGTCATTTAAAAAAACAGTAGCTAAATGTGTTACTGAGTTACATTTCAAGGCATTAGTGTAGCCAGAAAAATACCTAAAAAGAAACCTAAATTCAGTTATTACCGTGAAAATTGGTTACATTTCGGCATGGATAACACGCAACTCAATAGGCTATGGAACTTTTTCATAATTTTACAGGTAAAAATAAAGATTTATGTTAGGCTATCATAAGTGAGTTTTTTTGAGCCACAAGTCAAAAAGTCGATATGCTAACTGTATTTTAGCTGTTAAAATCGGCCTACAATATGTTTTCTGGTGTTTATTTTGCACGAGCAAATAGCAGTATAGCCTAAATTACATATTTTTTTAAAGATTATCATTCAGCCTACCTGCAGCGCATGTGAGAGGTTGATCCGCGGCAAATCCACTTAATCACGCAATATATACCTATTTCATTTATAACACTGTAAACTTGACTTCGCAGACCGATCATCTTTAAACTCAAAAGGCATTTTAAGTGTCGTAACTTGAGACTGCTGCTTCATAATGGGATGTTTCTTTACACAACTGTTAAAGCGTGCTTTAGCGATGTCAAAATGAAAGCAAACATTAAAAAGAGTTCTGCGTTTTGTCAGTTTTAGCTTAATTTTAATAATATTTATAATAATAATTATGAATATAATAAATTAAAATATTAATTATGGTGTAGCCTACTGTGGGAATGTGCAGTGAACTAAACATTTTTATTAGGCTAGCTACATATCCAACGCAATCTCACGGCAATTCGTAACTTTTTGATTTAGTGGCTAATTCGTATGAGTTCGTACGATCTAATTCGTACTATTTAGTACGATTTGCTTATCACCCAATGATGGTTGGGGTTAGGGGTGGGGTTGGGTGCCACGCCTCCTTTTTAAAATCGTACATTTTCGTACGACTGAACTCGTACGAATTAGCCACTAAACTGACAAAACGTAAAATACTTACGTTTCTTTGTGAGATCAGGCTGACATATCCCCTAACTCAAAAATGAATAGCAGTTGAGTTGCGTTTCTGCTAAAATTAATTTAACGGCAAATTTCTTCTGCGTTTTTTCCCTTTAGAGCTCAAGCGAGTTGTATTTAAATAATTAGTTAACCAAAACATGTAATGAATTATGCTGCTCGCCTTCATCTCATCCACTAGCTTCTCCGTGTGAGTTTAGAGTGTGCCTCCGCCGCCGCGTGCGCGATTTAAAGGCTAGGCCTATATACGGGCGCACCTGACCTGACGCGGGATCAGATCTCTCGTTTTAATTTCACAATTTTCATAATTTAATTGCTATTTCATATTATAAAATATCTAAATGTGTGTTCTGAAGGTTCGAATGACGGGTGTGTAAGTAATTAATGACAGAAAGAATTTTCAGTTTTGAGTGAACAATCCTTTATGAAAACTAAGGGGGCACACATTATTTCTGAGGGGGCAATGCCCCCTTTTGCCACCCGTAGCGCCGGGCCTGACACCCTAGCAACTACATACCGATGTTAAACTATTTAGTACATTTTAGTAATCACATAGAAAGCACCTGGTAACTGCACATCAATGTTTTAATGATTTAGATTACATTAGTAATTATATATTTATATATATAATTATATATATATAACTACATATCAGTGTGTCGCCCATTCAGACTGTTTTAGTAATCTTTCAGCACCATTCTAGCAACTGTATAGTAATGTATTTTCCATTTATAACACATTAGTAATCACATAGCAACACCCTAACAACCACAACTTGGTTTCTTACCATTTAATCACTTTATTAATTACATAGCAACACCCTAGCAATCACATAACAGTGTGTCAATCATTCAGACTGCTTTAGTAATAACTCAGCAACATCCTGCCAACTGCATATCAACACATAGCAACACCCTAGCAACTGTATAGTAATGTATTTTCCATTTAGAACACTTTGGTAATCACAAAGCAACACCCTAGCAACCACACACAAGTTTTTGGCCAATTAGGTCACTTTAGTAATCACATAGCAACACCCTAGCAACCACACATTGGTTTCTAACCATTTAATCACTTTATTAATTACATAGCAACACCCTAGCAACCACACATTAGTGTGGTTAGATGACATTTAGATCACATTATTAATCACATAACAACACCCTAGCAACTACACACCAGCTTCAGTGTCACCCATTCAGACTGCTTTAGTAATCTTTCAGCACCATCCTAGCAACTGCACAGTAATGTATTTTCCATTTAGAGCACTTTAGTAATCATATAGTAACACCCTAGCAACCACACACCAGCTTTTAACCATTTAGATTACTTTATTATTTACATAGCAATACCTTAGCAACTGCATATCAGTGTGTCACCCATTCAGACTGCTTTAGTAATCTTTCAGCACCATCCTAGCAACTGTATAGTAAAGTATTTTCCATTTAGAACACTTTAGTAATCACATAGCAACACCCTAGCAACCACTCACCAGTTTTTGGCCATTTAGATCACTTTATAAATCACATAGCAACACCCTAGCAACTACATATCAGTGTGTTGCCCATTCAGACTGCTTTAGTAAACTTTCAGCACCATCCTAGCAACTGCATATCAACACATAGCAACTGTATAGTAATGTATTTTCCAATTAGAACAGTTTATTAATCACATAGCAACACCCTAGCAACCACACACCCGTTTTTGGCCATTTAGATCACTTTATAAATCACATAGCAACACCCTAGCAACTACATATCAGTGTGTTGCCCATTCAGACTGCTTTAGTAAACTTTCAGCACCATCCTAGCAACTGCATATCAACACATAGCAACTGTATAGTAATGTATTTTCCAATTAGAACAGTTTATTAATCACATAGCAACACCCTAGCAACCACACACCCGTTTTTGGCCATTTAGATCACTTTATTAATTACATAGCAACTATTAACTATTAACACTAAACATATTAATGTTTTTGCCATTTAGAACACATTAGTAATCACATAGCAACACCCTAGCAACCACACACTAGCTTTTAACCATTTAGATTACTTTATTATTTACATAGCAACACCCTAGCAACTACATATCAGTGTGTCGCCCATTCAAACTGCTTTAGTAATCTTTCAGCACCATCCTAGCAACTGTATTGTAATGTATTTTTCATTTAGAACCCTTTAGTAATCACATAGCAACACATATCAGTGTGTTAACTATTCAGAATGGTTTAGTAATTACACAGTAATATGGCATACCAATGTATTAACCATTTAGGACTGTAAGCATGTGCACAGATGATTTAATTTGAATGAATGCCAGTGCAATGTCCCGTACCCCCAGTACAGGATTCAGGATGAATGCTTTCTCTCGTCTCTGCTCTGCAATCATCCTCTCTGCAACATCTTTAAAGTGAAACGTGCAACCCCGCATTGGCTCAGTCCTGTCAGGTTGGCAAGAGTGTTAGGCAATCAAAATGAAAATCGAGATGGAGTTTGTGAAATGCAAATGTACCTCTGCACTGCAGGCCTACCTCGCCATATGTACAGGATTGAATCCGAGAAGCACTGGGGTAAAGACATCTAAGTGGTTCAGACAAAAATCCAGTTGCCCGGCAACAAATGGTGCCTTTGACATAGAACAACATCATGAAGCACATTCACAGTTGACCTGCAGGTGGCTTTGATAAGAGCAGACATAAATGTTACCTAGAGATGTCAGAGAGAAATAAAGCATTACAGTAGCTTACCTTTTCTAGTTCATTAGTCAAATTGCACTTTAAAATAGCACTTGTTTTTCAGGCTACATAATACAGGGATATGCTTTTGCATTGTTTTGATTTTTATTGTTGTGAATTCCATGTACTCATTATTATCTAATCTTTAATATGATGCAACATAGGCTCATTCTGAAAATGTAGCCCTATATACATTTCTGGAGATCGCAAATTATGTAGCCAGAAGTACGTATGGCTGCCTTTAGTCTTTAAAATGAACTTTATGGGGCGGTATGACGCTGTTCCTTTTCACGCTTACCACACTGTAAAAAAAAGCAGGGTTTCACACAATTCATTCATGTTGTCCCAACACAAATTGATTCAGTTAACTTAACTTTTAACAAATTTATGTGGATTGAACATAAAAAAATTAAGTTGTCCCAATGAAATCTTAAGAATTGTGTTGTTTCAGCTTATTTTAATTAAGTAGTTTGAACAAGTCAAAAAAAAATGTTTTTTTTTGTGCAGCTGACCACTTACTTCCGTATGGATGGCTTTCCCACTGTTACCAGTTTGTCTAGTGGCTCGCCATGTATGTCTGCGGACTTGACAGCAGAGAGGAGTTGACCATGATGACGGGGTTTAAGTCTGGTGAAGAACGGTTCCAGAAAGCAGGTAAGACAAAAACAAAAGCCAAAAAATAAAATAAACAAGTAAATAACAGGGTGAGAATGTGGTAAAATCTGAAAACATGGTAAAAATCAGGTGAGGGCTTTTCTTTTTCTGAATTGCTTTTTAAAACACTATCGGTTGGGTTTAGGGAAGTGGATGGGCCACAATTCCTTCAAACTATTGTGAGAAGCTTGTGGAAGGATACCCAAAACATTTGACCAAAGTTATACAGTTTAAAAGCAAAGCTAAAAAAAATACCAAGGAAATGTATGTAAACTTTTGACTGTCTAGAAATAAATACAAAATTCTCCCCAAAAAAATTCTCTTTATTCTGGCATTTAGCAAATGTAAATGATTTAGGTAATCCTAACACACCTAATATAGTAAACGTTTAGTATAATTTACCATCAGACATTTAAAAAAAAATGGTTGTTCCTTTTTTAGTGTGTATGTAAACTTCTGGTTTTAACTGTATATAGCGGTACGTTTTCAGAAAGAGCCTGGGTTGATATGATGTTATGTTTCTGAATAGGGATGCTCAAAATAACCGCTTAACCGTTAACCGAAAGGGTGCGTTTGTAACCGATTAATGGTATCAGTTAAACGATTAAAAAATATTATTTTATATATTTTTAAAATGTGGCTGCATAAGGGACCGATCGCCGAAAGCGTTTTTTGTGAGGCGCATATTTTGAATAGTTTAAGCGCTGTGTATGCGTCCTGCGTGCCTCACATTATGCCATTGCGCGCTGTGTGCTCCCAGTTGAAATAAAAGTCAACTGAGCCGAAAAAGCGTTTTACCTTAGTCGTCTGTTTCATTTTTCAATTATGTTATGCTGCTCTCTTATATGTGCTAAATATAGCTACAAGTCACAGCACTAGTAGGCCTATTTATTTAGTATAGGTCATGTTGCGCGGCTCCGGGCAAATTTTGATTTGGAGGGAAAATGACCAAAATGTAACGTGATGATTGAAAATGACTGGCGGGAAAATAAATAATATATTTCAAATCTCTGTACATAACAGAAAAATAAACACTGATAATGCACCAAAATAGTGCATTTTTATTATAGTGGCAGAACTTGTCATTTTGTATATTTGCATTCACTTTTAAAAATATATTTATTATCTGTTTTTTAGTCCTGTCTGTAATTCTGTTGCACTGTAGAAGCTCTGTCACGAAAACAAATTCCTCGTATGTGTGAACATACCTGACAATAAAGCTCTTTCTGATTCTGATTCTGAAGTATAATTTTGGACAGCCCTTGTCAAAAGTCAGCGGGCACTTTCACTAATAAAAAATATAGCACTTAAATTATTTCATTTTTAACAATAAATTAAATTACACAGTGGTTTTATATCAAAAGTTGATAATGATATAAAACATACTACACGTTGATGGTAAAAAATAAGCTTTTAAGCGATGGCTTTTATTTGTTTCAGTATTCAAACATTAAATATTGAATCCATCAAGTTAAATAAAAAAACGAATATGAAACAACACAAAGGAGGATATAAAGCATATAAAGGACTATTATATTTAGCAAAATGCTGCTCTTTTTATCTTTGTACTTTTATCCTTTTATTTCTGTTATTTTAATTATTTTTTTCTCTTCATAATTAACTAGCGAGCTATAGACACATTCCCGCTTGACATTTTAGAAAATATTTTGCGCAGCTGCCCAGTAAATATTAAAGATAATCGAGAAAAAAAAACACAGAAACATGTTACATGTCCCTAAATGTCCAACTTATTTAACTGAATCGTATAATGGCCTATAGCTGAAATGTTGAAAATTGCTCATTTTATTTTTTATAAAACATTTGTCAAGACATATTGATTTTTTTTTTTTTTTTTTGAGTAGCTAAAAACATTACCGGCATTTACCAATCTATATTTATTTTATTTATTCATTCATTTGACTTGTTTATTGGTGCATTTATAGGCTATTATTTAAATCCAACACAATAATCAGCACCTCGGACAGTGCCACTCCGTAAAGCTTTCATGCAAAGTCCAAAAAACTTAAGAAAGATTAGACTTTCTCCGGTGACGGCCGACACGCCGTAACCGTCTTTCAGGTGGTATAGCTGACATTAAATTACAAAACAAGCATGCTGCAGTCTGGTTTTTGAATTAAAAAGTGCAATTATTTCCTCATTGTTCAAGGAGTCTGCAAGTTTGTGCTCTATGGATATAGCGATCTTAAGCGTGTCTTTATTCGATGCGCCGCAGGAAAAAAAAGGTTTTTCAGCAGTGCTTGTACTCCTTGGTAAAGTTCTCAGAGCGAGTTTTGTGCTTCCAAATACAGCACGGCATGCAATAAACTCACGTTTAGTCAGGCGAAATAAACGTCTCTGCCTAGGATGTCAATCAAATTAATGAAGCTCAAGCCACGAGTAAAACAATATGCTATTTTATTATTTTAAGATTTTAGATGGCGGGTTAGTAATTATACACGGGTAACTATATTCAAGTCAATGAAATAATAACTTTGATAAATAAAATATGTTCGTAAGAATGTGGTGGGCCAGTGACTCCCTTCTCTGCCAGAGACTGCTCTGTGGTTTTAAAACCCTTTGCAAACTGTATGGTTTAGACCTGTGTCAGTTTTTCATGTTAAATGTAGTGTAGTTTACTTGTGGATGTCTGATGACTAGCGCACTTCCGCTGAGCCAAATGTGGTGGCAACGGAGCCGCGACGTCAACACACAGAATCTGTCGGCACAGTTCAGCACGGTTGTCTAACCCTGCCGAGAACGGTTTGTAATCGTGCCGCGCCGTTTCAGGCTCAGTGGAGAAACAACCCTAAACGTACCGAAGTGTTCTTAGAACGGTTTGGCACGATAGTGGAAAAGCGGCTATTGTCTTTCATCACATGCATCGCGCGCACATGAACGGTGAGTGAGAAGAGTGAGACGGAGGAAATAAGTCTTTATGACATAATCTTTAGGCTAATGACTTCTATTAAAAATGTTAAAAAGGTTTTTGTAACATAATAATAACAGCAGAGCATTAATTAAATGTATATTTTCTGTGGAGCGATCGATTTGAGGTAGCCTGATATTTTTTTTGACAGAAGAAAAAAAAAACATGATTGGACAAACAGCCTTTGCCGGTTCTTCAAAAGGGTTCAGTCAGTGTTTTCGTTTTGTAATTTAAATGTGTCATTTAAGTGAAAAATATCTAGGGCAAGACTATTTATTTTATTCTTTTTATTTAGTTTATTCTTTTTTTTCTATGCTGTTGGAAACATACAGGTGCATAAATATGGTCTGTTATGTATGCTGCTGTTTGCATGTTAAAATAAATCAGTATTTTAAAATGCAATATTTAATGTGTCACAAAATAGACACGTCAATTTTTTTTTAGTAAAATTAACCGAAATGAGCATCCCTATTTCTGAATTATGATCACACAATAAAACTTCTGGAATTTCTAGAATATCATGGAATTTTAAAAGGTCTATTCCAGACATTGAAAGTCAAGGAGTTTTATATATTTTTTGGTCCAAGTCTATATGGAATATCATGGATTTTTTGTTTGTCATTTTGTCAAAAATGTAATGTAAAATTTATTTATTTTGTTGTTATGTAGTTTCACTTAATCTTATAGTTAGTCTATTTTTTATTTAAAAATGTTTTTTTTAATAATTTCAGGCTCATTCTGATTATGTACCGTTATATACATTTCTGGAGAGCGCCTAATACGTACCAGGAGGTACGTTTTTTTGCAATTTTTGTTTTTTGCGATTCCACCAGAGGCCGATGTGTACGCTTTTTCAGATTTCAAATTTCTCTCACCAATGCCATTCACGCTTGCTGTTCTAACGTAAATCCACCAGTTGTCACTGTCGACTGACTGACCTAATGACTGACTGATTGATCGACGTACCCACCCTCCTCCTTCCCTAAACCCAACTGACAGTGTTTTCAAAAGCAATCCAGAAAAAGCAGGCCCTCGCCTGATTTTTACCACATTTTCAGATTTTACCATATTCTCACCCTGTTATTTACTTATTTTATTTTTGTTTTTGTCTTACCTGATTTCTGGAACCATTCTTTGCCAGACTTGAACCCTGTCATGACGGTCAACTTCGCACTGCATCTCAAATCCTCTGACGTACGCTGCAAGCCACTGGTTAAACTGGTAACGGCCGGAAAGCCGTTCATGTGAAGGTCATGTGAACCGGTCAGCTGCTAAGCGCTAAAAAAGGAACTGTGTCATACCACCCTGTAGCGTTCGTTTTAAAAAAGAAATGCAGCCATATGTTCCTCTAGCTACATAATTCGTGATCTCAGAAATGTATAAAGGTCAACATTTTCAGAATGAGCCTATGTTGCATTTCTCGCTTGTCAGCTGGCAATTGAATATATTAAAACCAGTTTAATATATAATTTAGTTTTTGCAATATTAGGCAGTATATGTTTTGCTTAAAATGAATGGAAGTGAATGAGACCCGACACATTTAATCTTGACAGATTTAAGTCACACACAAAAATAATGTGGATAGATCATGGAAATTCTGCTTTTTAGTCATGATAATCAGTAAAAAGTCCCTGAAAAAATAGTAACTATTGCAAATATAAACAACCCAGGCTCATTCTGAAAACGTACCTCTATATACATTTCTGGAGAGCGCGAAATACGTCCAAGGGGTAAGTTTTTGGCAGTTTTTCTTTGCGCAAATACGCTTTTTGAGATCTCAAATTTCTCTCGCGAGTGCCATTTGTGCTTGCTATTCTCGCATAAATCCAACAGAGGCCACTGTGGACTGACTGTTCAACTGACTGAATGACTGACTAACTGACTGACAAATCGACTGACCCACTCTCCTCCTTCCATAAACCCAACCAATAGTGTTTTAAAAAGCACAGATTGACCACAGATTAGCTACGTTTTCAGAATGAGCCGATGTTGAATCTAAAACAACAACGTTTTTTATTGTGATGTAATAATGTGCACATATGTAAAGCTTTGGAACTACATTTATTTAAAAAAAAAAAAAAAAAAAGCTTTGTACACATAAACTTGAACTGAACAACTGACAGAGGAGATGTCCCGTCACCTTAAAATACAGACCTAATTCAGGGCTATAGGATTTTCATTTGCAATTCTTTAAAAAAGAGACGTGTAAATATAGATGAAGTTTGTTTAACTTTCTAATGTCCTGACCAAAAATGTGATTTGAGTAAAAAGACAGTAGTGTTGTTCCATACCGATATGCCGCAGGATATTCCAATGAACAAGACGTGTTTCTTTCCTGCACAAGCCTGAAAAAAAAAAGCAGGAAGACGCTGCTGTTAAATGTTTAAATATGTCAAGCTCTGTGAATATACTTTGATAGTGTCTTCTATAATATACTTACTCACTCCCAGCACCATTTATATCGAAGTTGATATTTAGCCGCACCACATTGGTGTTTCGTAACATCTAGTTTTTGTGAGATGAGTTGTTAGCCCAACGCTCAACCCCCAACTTGGCGGACCAGGACATACACACATACACTACAGACAATTTAGTTCACCCAATTCACCTACAGCACATGTGTTTGGACTTGTGGGGTAAGCCAGGAGGAAACACCCGGAGGAAACCCACGCTAACACGGGGAGAACATGCAAACTCCACATAGAAAGGCCAACTGACCTAGCCGGGGCTCGAACCAGCGACCTTCTTGCTGTGAGGCGACAGTGCTAACCACTCAGCCACTGTGTCGCCTTTCCATAATATACTTATCATTATTTAAATAAAATACAAATTACTATATACCTAAAGTCACTTTAGTAATCACACAGCAAAACTCTACAGCAATCGCATATTAATGTGTTTACACCATACAGTAATGGTTTAATGATTTAGGTGACTTTAGTAATAATGTAGCAGCAACACCCTAGCAACCAGACATCACTGTGTTTACATCCATATAGAATATTTAGTTTAAAAATGACATAGCAACCAAAGTTGAACCATTAGAGCACTTCAGTAATTACACAAGCAACACCCTAGCAACTGCATTCCAATGTTAAACTATTTACAACATTGCAGTAATTGCATAACAACAACCTAGCAACCGCATATTAATGTATTTAATGATTTAGTAATCACATAGCAACACCCTAGCAACCGCTTATCAATGTTAAACCATTTAGAACATTGTAGTAATCACATAACAACAACCTAGCAACCGCATATTATTGTATTTAATGATTTACTAATCATATAGCGACACCCTAGCAACCGCATACTAATTTTAAACCATTTAGAACATTGTAATATGGTTTGTTGATAATAATGCTTTAGTAATCACTAAACAACACCCTAGCAACCACATATCAGTGTGTTAACAATTTAGGATACTTTTGTAATCACATAGCAACACCCTAGCAACCACATATCAGTCTATTAACCATTCAGCATGGTTTTATAATCAAATAGCAACACCCTAGCAACCACAAAATAATGTGTTAACGAATAAGAATGCAATAGTAGCCACAAAACAACACCCTAGAAACCACATATCAGTGTGTTAACCATTCAGAATGCTTTTGTAGTCACATAGCAACACCCTAGCAACCACAAAATAATGTTAACCATTAAAAATGTAATAGTAGCCACAAAACAACACCCTAGAAACCACATATCAGTGTGTTAACCATTCAGAATGCTTTTGTAATCGCATAGCAACACCCTAGCAACCACATATCAGTGTGTTAACCATTCAGAATGCTTTTGTAGTCACATAGCAACACCCTAGCAACCACATACCAGTGTGTTAACCATTCATAATGCTTTTGTAATCGCATAGCAACACCCTAGCAACCACATATCAGTGTGTTAACCATTCAGAATGCTTTTCTAGTCAGATAGCAGCACCCTAGCAACCACATATCAGTGTGTTAACCATTCAGAATGCTTTTGTAATCACATAACAACCCCCTAGCAACCACATATCAGTGTGTTAACCAAACAGAACGCTTTTGTAATAACATAGCAACACCCTAGCAACCACATATCATTGTGTTAACCATTCAGAATACTTTTATAATCACATAGCAACACTCTAGCAACCACAACATAATGTGTTAACCATTAAAAATGTAATAGTAGCCACAAAACAACACCCTAGCAACCACATATCAGTGTGTTAACCATTCATAATGCTTTTGTAATCGCATAGCAACACCCTAGCAACTACATACCAGTGTGTTAACTATTCATAATGCTTTTGTAATTGCATAGCAACACCCTAGCAACCACATATCAGTGTGTTAACCATTCAGAATGCTTTTGTAGTCACATAGCAACACCCTAGCAACTACATACCAGTGTGTTAACCATTCATAATGCTTTTGTAATCGCATAGCAACACCCTAGCAACCACATATCAGTGTGTTAACCATTCAGAATACTTTTGTAATAACATAGCAACACTCTAGCAACCACATATCTGTGTGTTAACCATTCAGAATACTTTTCTAATCCCATAGCAAAACCCTAGCAACCACATATCAGTGTGTTAACCATTCAGAATACTTTTGTAATCCCATAGCAACACCCTAGCAACCACATATCAGTGTGTTAACCATTCAGAATGCTTTTGTAATCACATAGCAACACCCTAGCAACCACATATCAGTGTGTTATCCAATCAATGCTTTTGTAATCACATAGCAACACCCTAGCAACCACATATCAGTGTGTTAACCAAACAGAACGTTTTTGTAAAAACATAGCAACACCCTAGCAACCACATATCAGTGTGTTAACCATTCAGAATGCTTTTGTAGTCACATAGCAACACCCTAGCAACCACATACCAGTGTGTTAACCATTCATAATGCTTTTGTAATCGCATAGCAACACCCTAGCAACCACATATCAGTGTGTTAACCATTCAGAATGCTTTTGTAATCCCATAGCAAAACCCTAGCAACCACATATCAGTGTGTTAACCATTCAGAATACTTTTGTAATCCCATAGCAACACCCTAGCAACCACATATCAGTGTGTTAACTATTCAGAATGCTTTTGTAATCACATAGCAACACCCTAGCAACCACATATCAGTGTGTTAACCAATCAGAATGCTTTTGTAATCACATAGCAACACCCTATTAACCACATATCAGTGTGTTAACCAGAAAGAACGCTTTTGTAATAACATAGCAACGCCCTAGCAACCACATATCATTGTGTTAACCATTCAGAATACTTTTGTAATCACATAGCAACACCATAGCAACCAAATATCATTGTGCTAGCCGTTCAGAATGCTTTTGTAATCACATAACAACACCCTAGCAACCACATATCAGTGTGTTAACCATTCAGAATACTTTTGTAATCCCATAGCAACACCCTAGCAACCACATATCAGTGTGTTAACCATTCAGAATGCTTTTGTAATCTCATAACAACACCCTAGCAATCACATATCAGTGTGTTATCCAATCAATGCTTTTGTAATCACATAGCAACACCCTAGCAACCAAATATCATTGTGCTAGCCGTTCAGAATGCTTTTGTCATCACATAACAACACCCTAGCAACCACATATCAGTGTGTTAACCATTCAGAATACTTTTGTAATCCCATAGCAACACCCTAGCAACCACATATCAGTTTGTTAACCAATCAGAATGTTTTTGTAATCACATAGTAACACCCTAGCAACCACATATCAGTGTGTTAACCATTCAGAATACTTTTGTAATCACATAGCAACACCGTAGCAACCGCATAACAGTGTGTTAACCAGACAGAGTGCTTTTGTAATAACATAGCAACACCCTAGCAACCACATATCATTGTGTTAACCATTCAGAATACTTTTGTAATCACATAGCAACACCCTAGCAACCACATATCATTGTGTTGACCAATCAGAATTCTTTTGTAATCACATAACAACACCCTAGCAACCACATATCAGTGTGTTAACCATTCAGAATACTTTTGTAATAACATAGCAACACCCTAGCAACAACATATCATTGTGTTAACCATTAAGAATGGATTAGTAGCCACACAACAACACCCTAGCAACCACATATCAGTGTGTTAACCAATCAGAATGCTTTTGTAATCACATAGCAACACCCTAGCAACCACATATCAGTGTGTTAACCATTCAGAATGCATTAGTAGCCACACAACAACACCCTATTGACCACAAATCAATTTGTTTACCATTCAGAATGCATTAGTAGCCACACAACAGCACCCTATCAACCACATATCAGTGTGTTAACCAATCAGAATTCTTTTGTAATCGCATAACAACACCCTAGCAACCACATATCAGTGTGTTAATCATTCAGAATACTTTTGTAATAACATAGCAACACCCTAGCAACCACATATCAGTGTGTTAACCATTCAGAATGCATTAGTAGCCACACAACAACACCCTATTGACCACAAATCAATTTGTTTACCATTCAGAATGCATTAGTAGCCACACAACAGCACCCTATCAACCACATATCAGTGTGTTAACCAATCAGAATTCTTTTGTAATCGCTGGCAACACCCTAGCAACCACATATCAGTGTGTTAATCATTCAGAATGCATAAGTAGCCACACAACAGCACCCTATCACCCACATATATGTGTGTTAACCATTCAGAATGCTTTAGTAATCACCTCAACATCCAAGTAACTGTATATCAATGTTAAACAAACACTTAGTAACCCTTGCATTGCAATGACGAGCACATGTGCTGCTCAAATTAAGTTCTGCAAGTACAAAAGCAGCCATTGTCTCTCTATTGCACAGTGAAACTGATTTATTACTATATTGAACCTGCAGTGCTCATATTTTCTCTCTCTCTCTGATCTTGCGTTCACCTTGTCCAGCATGTGAGCTCCGAGTGCCGGGTCGTCCTCTGGAGCCTCCTGTGATGTCAGCAGGGCCCTTTAAAAACAGAGTCCTAAAATACTGCAGTCTCATCTTATGCATCAAACAGACAGACTGTTTATTCACCTGTCACCTCCAGCTATGATGTACAAACACATCTGCTTCTGTTTTCGGCTCTTTAGCATCTCATTATAAGACGTCTGAGGTATGAAATAGAGAATGACGAATATAAATAATACAGCAGAACTCTGACATTTTTATTTTATTCAGTATGCAACGCTTTATGTTTTATTTAAAAAGGAAAATCAATAAATCGTTCTTAATCTCATTACCGCCAAAAGAAATGCAATACGGCCTGATGTTCCACAGCCACTTAATACAATGAGATTGTCTTCTGGATTCTGCAGAGGCAAGTCAATTAGGATGATTTTTGACATTTGTTTTTAAAGTTTAAAATAAAAAAAAATAAAAAACATTATCAACAGTATTAATTCTCATAAAATAGCATTATAGATTTAAGTTAAATATAAATAACATATTTATAATTACATTAAAAGCATGAAAATGTATAAATATAATTTGATTGATTTACATATGTAACCCTGGACCTAAAAAAAATCCAACCCAGGCTCATTATGGATACATTCCCCTATATACATTTCTGGACAGCACGAAATACGTCCCAGGAACTACTTTTTTTGCAGTGTTTGTTTTCGCCAATCCACCAGAGGCTGCTGTATACCCTTTGTAAGATCTCAAATTTCTCTTGCGAGTGCCATTCATGCCTGCTGTTCTTGCATAAATCCACCAGAGGCGGCTGTTGACTGACTGACTTACTGACTGATCGATTCCTCCCGGCCCACCCCCATCCCTAAACTCAACCGATAGGGTTTTCAAAAGCACCGATCGACAGAATTCAAATGAGCCATTTTAATCTAGATTAATCTAGATTAATTTCAAGATTACAGTGAGATTAATCTAGATTAAAAAAATGTATCTATGCCCACCTATACTTTTGATATATATTTGAAGTAACAAATGTATTTTAAGAAATTGTCATTATCTTTATATTATGTTCTAATGATTTTTGTTATAAAATTACAATTTATTTACAAAAAATACACATACAAAACAAAAATACAATGTATTTTGGCTATTAAAAATATACCCATGCAACATAAGACTGGTTTTGTGGTTGGTTCAGGGTCACATATTAATACTTATGATTAACAAATTATAGTAAATATATATATATATATATATATATATATATATATATATATATATATATATATATATATATATATATATATATATATATATATATATATATATATATATATATATATATATATATATATATATATATATATATATATATATATATATATATATATATATATATATATATATATATGGCAACCCAGTGGCGCAGTAGGTAGTGCTGTTGCCTCACAGCAAGAACGTCGCTGGGTCGCAGGTTCGAACCTCGGCTGGGCTGGGTCAGTTGGCGTTTCTGTGTGGAGTTTGCATGTTCTCCCTGGGTTCGCGTGGGTTTCCTCCGGGTGCTCCGGTTTCCCCCACAGTCCAAAGACATGCAGTACAGGTGAATTGGGTAAGCTAAATTGTCCATAGTGTATGAGTGTGAATGTGTGTGTGGAAGTTCCCAGAGATGGGTTGCGGCTGGAAGGGCATCCGCTGCGTAAAATCGTGCTGGATAAGTTGGCGGTTCATTCCGCTGTGGCGACCCCGCAAGGGACAAAGCCGACAAGAAAATGAATGAATGAATGAATGAATATATATATATATATATATATATATATATATATATATATATATATATATATATATATATATATATATATTTAATGTTGATACTTTCAGTATAGACTCAAAACAATTATGTTTGCTATTTGTTCAATCTACTTATATAAATACTCTTAGATTTGTAAAAACTAGTAAGTTAACTTAATTTATTCATGTTGTCCTAACATAAATTAAATTTTGTGACCCAGGCACTATAGAAAATGCAAAGTTCCACACAATTCATTCATGTTCTCATAAGACATGTTCTCATAAGATTTGCTGTCATCATGGCAAAGATAAAATAAATCAGTTATTAGAGATGAGTTATTAAAACTATTATGTTTAGAAATGTGTTGAGAAAATCTTCTCTCTGTTAAACAGCAATTGGGGAACAAAAATAAACGGGGGCTAATAATTCTTATATATATATATATATATATATATATATATATATATATATATATATATATATATATATATATATATATATATATATATATATAATAAATCAAAGGAAACTGATATTTTTGACAAATTACTTGAATTAAATAGAATATTACTTACCCTCAGCATCATTTCAACTCTCTTTGCCACATCCACCATTGTTTGGATGACAGGTGCACTATATAGTCTCTATAAACAACAACAACAACAAAAATCAGCTTGAAACCTCTTGTTATTGAAACATGAAGTTATTCCTCACATATCACGCTTAAAAGGGACCTATTACCGTACCATTTGTGTTTATGTGGGTACAACCAGCGTGTCGTTTGTCCTGTTTTACAGGAGAAGCTGTGTTAAGGGTTGTATGTGTTTAATGGTTTTTATATGTATTTGTCTGTTAAGCAGATGTAAATGTGAAATGTTTAAAGAGATGCCTTTTAAGGCGAGTTTAATGGAAGTATATTTTATATACTTACCGGCGTATGGCTCGCGCCAATCGATGGGCGGAGTTTGGCGTATAAAGAGGGACGCCAGACTCCAGCTCGGGGTCAGTTCACCTGGCGAGCGAGTGTGCTGTGGCAGAGCCTTGAGCAATTTTCTTGTGAGTGGATACTTGTATACAGTGGTTACGTTTGACTTTTTTTTCCTTTGATTGTTTTTTTGTTGTATATATTCGTCTTTATATTTTATTTGTTAATTTGATACTTTGTATTTTTGTATATATATTTTTGTACATATATTTTTGGGATTTTTGGGACACTGTATATATATATTTTTTGCACTGGACTATATTTCACCCATCCTTGTAAATAAATACCACCTTTTTTACACCTCCGGGTCAGGCCATTGTTTTGGGGGATTTTTTTTTTTTGGGGGGGGTGGGGGGGGTATTTGTGGCATTTAGGCCTACCACGCCTTGTAGTGGGCCCACTCTGGGTTCACTGCGTCACAGCCCCTTTTTACAAGATGTACAATAAGTCTCTGATGTCCCTAGAGTGTGTATGTGAAGTTTCAGCTCAAAATACCACATATAATGTTTTATTACTCTGTTAAACTGACCCTTTAAGGCTTTAATTTGAATTGTGCCGTTTTGGTGACTGTCTCTTTAAATTTCAAAAGAGGGTGGAGCTACAAATACCAGTCTGCATAGTGGCAGATTCTAAACTAAAGGTGAATGGCTGCTTCTCACTCAGGGCTGTCTATGGTAACGAGGGAGAGATGGTCACTAGTGGGCGGCGCTTTCCCCCTCTGATGACATGTACAAAGGGAGAATGTCAATCAAAGTGTTTCTGCAGACTGTTTTTATCAAATCTGATTATATAATTCATTAATTTTTACTATTAGTAGCTGGTTATATTCACACTGTTGTCACACAACTGTGTTTTAAACCCCTTGTAAAAGTAACTTTTGCATAATAGGTCCCCTTTAAAACCAACAGCCCAAACCTGATAGAGTGTATCATGGTTTATTTCCTTCTGGAAGATCTCAGCGTCACACTGTTTCAGCACGTGCAGCATGTGTTTAGTGTTTGCTCTGTCTATTCCTCTGCTGATGGGGTTGCTTTTCTCCGTCACAGGTAGAGCGAGCTCGTAACAAGACTGCGGCGTCAGACAGAAAAGCAGACACTTAAGATTAACAGCATCACTCAGGAGCTCCTTTAATTACATTCTAGCTTACAAGGGAGGAAGATTTGTTGGTCTATTACCAACAAAGGAACATTTGAAGTGAAAGCAAAGCCAATATTCAGTTTTCACTCACCTCCGACTGATCCATGTTTATCAGATGATATTCAGACGTTCAGTATTAGTGCATTGAGAGTGTTGAGAGTTGAGAATGAAAAAGCCATCAGAAAATGCAAAGCGAGCATATCAAAGTTCAACAAATGAACTTTGACCCATCAGCTGTAACTACTGTATATTTCCTCTCTGAAAGGTGGATGTTGACACACACCTTCTAGCTATGTTTGACTGCACATAATTATCGTTGACTAAAAGGTTGTATTAGTTAATGTGGTTATAGCAACATGAACAAACAATGAACAATACATTATTTATAAATTTTTAATACAGTTAGAAATTGCTATTGTTAGTTCCTGTTAACTCACGGTGCATTAACTACGTAATGTTAATTGAAACAAAGAATGCATTAGTAAATATTAAACTATCATTAATAAATGCTGTACGAGGTTGTTCATTATTAGTTCGTTATGTTAGTATATACATTAATTAACATTAACTACTGGACCATTATTTTAAAGTGTGAACAAATATTCTGTTCTATTCTATCAGAATCCAAATTCAGCCTAGGCTCATTCTGAAAACGTACTGCTATAACTCCTCTCTGCATCTCAAGTCCGCTGATGTACATGGTGAGCTACTGGACAAACTGGTCACAGCAAGAAAGGCGTCCACATGGAGGTAAGCAGTCAGCTGGTAAGCGCGAAAAGGAACAGCGTCATACCGCCCCGTATCGTTCGTTTTACAGCAACCCAGGCTCATTCTGAAAACATACCCCTTTATACATTTCTGGAGAGCACCCAAATACATCCCAGGAGCTACGTTTTATTTTTGTTTCCGCAAATCCACCGATGTGTGCGCATTTTCAGATCTCAAATTTCTCTCACCAATGCCATTCGTGCCTGCTGTTCTTGCGTGAATCCACCAGAGGTCGATGTCGACTGACTGACCGATCGACTGACCGATCGACTGACCCTCCTCCTCCCCTAAACCCAACCAATAGTGTTTTCAAAAGCATTGATTTTTACTTTGTTTTCAGATTTTACCACATTCTCACCCTGTTATTTACTTTTTTATTCCGCTTTCTGGAACCGTTCTTCGCCAGACTCGAACGACGTCATCGTGGTCAACTCCTCTCTGCATCTTAAGTCCACTGTCGTACATGGCAAGCTAACTGGACAAACTGGTAACAACGGGAAAGCCGTCCATACTGAGGTAAGCGTGAAAAGAAACGGCGTCATACCGCCCTGTAGCGTTCGTTTTAAAGCAACCCAGGTTCATTCTGAAAATGTACCCCTATATACATTTCTGGAGAGCACCAAATACATCCCAGTAACTACATTTTTTTTGCAGTTTTTGTTTTCGTATTCCACCAGAGGCCGCTGTGTAAGCTTTTTGAGATCTCAAATTTCTCTTGCGAGTGCCATTCGCATCAGCTCTTCTCAAGTAAATCCACCGTAGGCCACTGTCGACTGACTGACCGATCAACTGACCCACCCTCCTCCTTCCCTAAATCCAACCAATAGTGTTTTCAAAACCCAACCGACAGTTTTAAAAAGCAATCCAGAAAAATAAAAGCCCCTCTCCTGATTTTGACCATGTTTTCAGATTTTACCACATTCTCACCCTGGTATTGACTTATTTATTGAATTTTTTGGCTTCTGTTTTTGTTCTGCCCGCTTTCTGGAACCAGTCTTCGACAAACTCGAACCCCATCATCGTGGTCAACTCCTCTCTGCATCTCAAGTCCGCTGATGTACATGACGAGCTACTTGACAAACAGGTAACGGCGGGAAAGCCTCCATACGGAGGTAAGCTGTCAGCTGGTAAGCGCAAAAAGGAACAGCATCATACCGCCTCGTATCGGTCGTTTTAAAGCAACCCAGGTTCATTCTGAAAATGTATCGCTATATACATCCTAGGAGCTTCTTTTTTTGCAGTTTTTGTTTTCGTTAATCTATCAGAGGCCGCTGTGTACGCTTTTTGCGATCTCAAATTTCCCCTAGCGAATGCCATTCACGCCTGCTTTTCTCCCGTAAATCCACCAGAGGCTGCTGTCGACTGACTGAATGACTGACCCACCCTACTCCTTCCCTAAACCCAACCGATAGTGTTTTCAAAAGCACCAATTGACCAGCGCCCACTCATTTCCTTAAACCCAACTGACAGTTTTGAAAAGCAATCCAGAAAAAGAAAAGCCCTTGCCTGATTTTTACCATGTTTTCAGATTTTACCACATTCTCACCCTGTTATTTACTTGTTTATTTAATTTTTTGGCTTTTTCCTGCTTTCTGGAACCGTTCTTCGCCAGACTTGAACCGCCGTCATCGTGGTCAACTCCTCTCTGCATCTCAAGTCCGCCGACGTACATGGCAAGCTAACTGGACAAACTGGTAACAGCGGGAAAGCCATCCATACTGAGGTAAGCGGTCAGCTGGTTTTAGATTTTACCACATTCTCACCCTGTTATTTACTTGTTTATTTTATTTTTTTGGCTTCTTTTTTTGTCTTACCCGCTTTTTGGAACCGCTCTTTGCCAGACTTGAACCCCATCGTTGTGGTCAACTCTCTGCATCTCAAGTCTGCCTGATGTACATGGCAAGCTACTGGACAAACTGATAACAGCAGGAAAGCCGTCCATACGGAGGTAAGCGTGAAAAGAAACGGCGTCATACCGCCCTGTAGCGTTCGTTTTTAAAGCAACCCAGGTTCATTCTGAAAACGTACCCCTATATACATTTCTGGAGAGCACCAAATACATCCCAGGAACTACATTTTTTTTGCAGTTTTTGTTTTCGTATTCCACCAGAGGCCGCTGTGTACGCTTTTTGAGATCTCAAATTTCTCTTGCGAGTGCCATTCGCACCAGCTCTTCTCAAGTAAATCCACCGTAGGCCACTGCCGACTGACTGACCGATCAACTGACCCACCCTCCTCCTTCCCTAAACCCAACCAATAGTGTTTTCAAAACCCAACCGACAGTTTTGAAAAGCAATCCAGAAAAAGAAAAGCCCCTCTCCTGATTTTGACCATGTTTTCAGATTTTACCACATTCTCACCCTGGTATAGACTTATTTATTGAATTTTTTGGCTTCTGTTTTTGTTCTGCCCGCTTTCTGGAACCAGTCTTCGACAAACTCGAACCCCATCATCGTGATCAACTCCTCTCTGCATCTCAAGTCCGCTGATGTACATGACGAGCTACTTGACAAACAGGTAACGGCGGGAAAGCCTCCATACGGAGGTAAGCTGTCAGCTGGTAAGCGCAAAAAGGAACAGCATCATACCGCCTCGTATCGGTCGTTTTAAAGCAACCCAGGTTCATTCTGAAAATGTATCGCTATATACATCCTAGGAGCTTCTTTTTTTGCAGTTTTTGTTTTCGTTAATCTATCAGAGGCCGCTGTGTACGCTTTTTGCGATCTCAAATTTCCCTCGCGAATGCCATTCACGCCTGCTTTTCTCCCGTAAATCCACCAGAGGCTGCTGTCGACTGACTGAATGACTGACCCACCCTACTCCTTCCCTAAACCCAACCGATAGTGTTTTCAAAAGCACCAATTGACCAGCGCCCCACTCATTTCCTTAAACCCAACTGACAGTTTTGAAAAGCAATCCAGAAAAAGAAAAGCCCTTGCCTGATTTTTACCATGTTTTCAGATTTTACCACATTCTCACCCTGTTATTTACTTGTTTATTTAATTTTTTGGCTTTTTCCTGCTTTCTGGAACCGTTCTTCGCCAGACTTGAACCGCCGTCATCGTGGTCAACTCCTCTCTGCATCTCAAGTCCGCCGACGTACATGGCAAGCTAACTGGACAAACTGGTAACAGCGGGAAAGCCATCCATACTGAGGTAAGCGGTCAGCTGGTTTTAGATTTTACCACATTCTCACCCTGTTATTTACTTGTTTATTTTATTTTTTTGGCTTCTTTTTTTGTCTTACCCGCTTTTTGGAACCGCTCTTTGCCAGACTTGAACCCCATCGTTGTGGTCAACTCTCTGCATCTCAAGTCTGCCTGATGTACATGGCAAGCTACTGGACAAACTGATAACAGCAGGAAAGCCGTCCATACGGAGGTAAGCGTGAAAAGAAACGGCGTCATACCGCCCTGTAGCGTTCGTTTTAAAGCAACCCAGGTTCATTCTGAAAACGTACCCCTATATACATTTCTGGAGAGCACCAAATACATCCCAGGAACTACATTTTTTTGCAGTTTTTGTTTTCGTATTCCACCAGAGGCCGCTGTGTACGCTTTTTGAGATCTCAAATTTCTCTTGCGAGTGCCATTCGCACCAGCTCTTCTCAAGTAAATCCACCGTAGGCCACTGCCGACTGACTGACCGATCAACTGACCCACCCTCCTCCTTCCCTAAACCCAACCAATAGTGTTTTCAAAACCCAACCGACAGTTTTGAAAAGCAATCCAGAAAAAGAAAAGCCCCTCTCCTGATTTTGACCATGTTTTCAGATTTTACCACATTCTCACCCTGGTATAGACTTATTTATTGAATTTTTTGGCTTCTGTTTTTGTTCTGCCCGCTTTCTGGAACCAGTCTTCGACAAACTCGAACCCCATCATCGTGATCAACTCCTCTCTGCATCTCAAGTCCGCTGATGTACATGACGAGCTACTTGACAAACAGGTAACGGCGGGAAAGCCTCCATACGGAGGTAAGCTGTCAGCTGGTAAGCGCAAAAAGGAACAGCATCATACCGCCTCGTATCGGTCGTTTTAAAGCAACCCAGGTTCATTCTGAAAATGTATCGCTATATACATCCTAGGAGCTTCTTTTTTTGCAGTTTTTGTTTTCGTTAATCTATCAGAGGCCGCTGTGTACGCTTTTTGCGATCTCAAATTTCCCTCGCGAATGCCATTCACGCCTGCTTTTCTCCCGTAAATCCACCAGAGGCTGCTGTCGACTGACTGAATGACTGACCCACCCTACTCCTTCCCTAAACCCAACCGATAGTGTTTTCAAAAGCACCAATTGACCAGCGCCCACTCATTTCCTTAAACCCAACTGACAGTTTTGAAAAGCAATCCAGAAAAAGAAAAGCCCTTGCCTGATTTTTACCATGTTTTCAGATTTTACCACATTCTCACCCTGTTATTTACTTGTTTATTTAATTTTTTGGCTTTTTCCTGCTTTCTGGAACCGTTCTTCGCCAGACTTGAACCGCCGTCATCGTGGTCAACTCCTCTCTGCATCTCAAGTCCGCCGACGTACATGGCAAGCTAACTGGACAAACTGGTAACAGCGGGAAAGCCATCCATACTGAGGTAAGCGGTCAGCTGGTTTTAGATTTTACCACATTCTCACCCTGTTATTTACTTGTTTATTTTATTTTTTTGGCTTCTTTTTTTGTCTTACCCGCTTTTTGGAACCGCTCTTTGCCAGACTTGAACCCCATCGTTGTGGTCAACTCTCTGCATCTCAAGTCTGCCTGATGTACATGGCAAGCTACTGGACAAACTGATAACAGCAGGAAAGCCGTCCATACGGAGGTAAGCGTGAAAAGAAACGGCGTCATAACGCCCTGTAGCGTTCGTTTTAAAGCAACCCAGGTTCATTCTGAAAACGTACCCCTATATACATTTCTGGAGAGCACCAAATACATCCCAGGAACTACATTTTTTTTGCAGTTTTTGTTTTCGTATTCCACCAGAGGCCGCTGTGTACGCTTTTTGAGATCTCAAATTTCTCTTGCGAGTGCCATTCGCACCAGCTCTTCTCAAGTAAATCCACCGTAGGCCACTGCCGACTGACTGACCGATCAACTGACCCACCCTCCTCCTTCCCTAAACCCAACCAATAGTGTTTTCAAAACCCAACCGACAGTTTTGAAAAGCAATCCAGAAAAAGAAAAGCCCCTCGCCTGATTTTGACCATGTTTTCAGATTTTACCATATTCTCACCCTGGTATAGACTTATTTATTGAATTTTTTGGCTTCTGTTTTTGTTCTGCCCGCTTTCTGGAACCAGTCTTCGACAAACTCGAACCCCATCATCGTGATCAACTCCTCTCTGCATCTCAAGTCCGCTGATGTACATGACGAGCTACTTGCCTGATTTTTACCATGTTTTCAGATTTTACCACATTCTCACCCTGTTATTTACTTGTTTATTTAATTTTTTTGGCTTCTTTTTTTGTCTTACCCGCTTTTTGGAACCGCTCTTTGCCAGACTTGAACCCCATCGTCGTGGTCAACTCTCTGCATCTCAAGTCTGCCTGATGTACATGGCAAGCTACTGGACAAACTGATAACAGCAGGAAAGCCGTCCATACGGAGGTAAGTGGTCAGCTGGTAAGCGTGAAAAGGAACAGCGTCATACCGCCCTGTAGCGTTCATTTTAAAGACGAAATGCAGCCATACGTACTTCTGGCTACATAATTTGCTATCTCCAGAAATTTACATAGGGCTACTTTTTAAAATGAGCTTATTTTTCAAATATATCACCTAGTAACACTTTATAATAATATTCAGAATATTCTTCAGTTATTTTTTTTATTCACTCTTGTGTTATTGTATATGAATTTATTTACATATATAATTAATATGCTCTCTACAAAGCCTGATGTTTCTGCTGAATTCATCATTTGTTCAGTTTTGCCTGCTGGATGAATTTAATTAATTTCTATCCACCTCAAATGCATTCATATGAGCTCAATTATTTTATGCATATTCGCAATAACCTTTAACTTCTAATCAGCATGAGCGTTATTAAGCTAAAAGCTGAAAAAATGTGCATACATAAAACAAATCAATAGGTGCTAAACTTTCTGTTGATTTCAGCAAATCTTCTGATGATTGTTACCACTTGCTCAGCACTTTTAGCAGAGGTATACAGACTGTTTATAGGTGGTTCATCTTATATTCATTCATTCATTTTCCTTCGGCTTAGTCTCTATTTCAGGCCACAGCGGAATAAACCGCCAACTATTCCGGCATATGTTTTATGTAGCGGATGCAACCCAGTACTTGGAAACACCAATACACTCATTCACACACACTCATACACTATGACCAATTTAGTTTATTTAATTCACCTATAGCGGATGTGTTTGGACTGTGGGGGAAACCGGAGCACCCGGAGGAAACCCACTCCAACAGACCGGCTACAGTCTAGGAAATAATTGTAGTTTTTAATGGAGAAACAGGAGACTCAGAGAATAATTCAAGGTAAGAACACAAGCCGAGGCTCAAACCAGCGACCTTCTTGCTGTGAGGCGACAGCACTATAATGCGCCACTGCGTCGCCCTGTCTGAAATACAAACATTTGAAAATCTGCAATCTGAGGGTTCAAAACAATCAAAACACTGAGAAAAATCACATTCAAAATTGTCCAAATTAAGTTCTCAGCAATGCACATTAATCCAAAATTGTGTTTTGATATATTTACAGTACGAGATTTACAAAATCTTTTGCTTGAACATAATCTTAATATTCAAACGATTTTTGCATTATAAGACCAATTTAATTGTCTGAAATACAACTATTTGTATTGAAAATCTGGTTCAAAGCAATCTAAACACTGAGAAAAATCTCCTTCAAAATTGTTCGATGGACATTACTAATCCAAAATTAAGTTTTGCTATATTTACAGTATGAGATATACAAAATGTCTTCTTGGAGCATGATCTTAATATTTGAATGATTTTTGCAGTAAAAGACCATTTTATTTGTCTGAAATACAACTCTTTTAAAATCTGCAATCTGAGAGTTCAAAAAAATCAAAACACTGAGAAATATCACATTTAAAATTGTCCAAATTAAGTTCTCAGCAATGCACATTAATCCAAAATTTAATTTTTGATATATTGACAGTACGAGATTTGCAAAAGGTCTTCCTGGAACATGATCTTAATATTTGAATCATTTTTGCATTAAAAGAAAATGTTATTAGTCTGAAATACAACTATTTGAAAATCTGGAATCTGAGGGTTAATAAAATCCAAATACTAAGAAAATCATCTTTAAAATTGTCCAAATTAAGTTCTCAGCAATGCACATTACTATTCAAAACTGAGGTTTGATATATTTACAGTACAAGATTTACAACATATCTTACTGGAACATGATCTTAATATTTAAATGATTTTTGCATTAAAAAGAACATTTTACTTGTCTGAAATACATTCATTCATTCAATCATTTTCTTTTCGGCTTAGTCCCTTTACCAATCCGGGGTCGCCACAGCGGAATAAACCACCAACCCATCCAGCATATGTTCTATGCAGCGGATGCCCTTCCAGCTGCAACCCATCTCCGGGAAACATCCACACACACTCATACACCACACCATACATTTAGCCTACCCAATTCACCTGTACCGCATGTCTCTAGACTGTGGGGGAAACCGGAGCACCGAGAGGAAACCTACGCGAACGCAGGGAGAACATGCAAACTCCACACAGAAACGCCAACTGACCCAGCCGAGGCTCAAACCAGCGACCTTCTTGCTGTGAGGCGACAGCACTATAATGTGCCATTGCGTCGCCCTGTCTGAAATACAAACATTTAAAAATCTGCAATCTGAGGGTTCAAAACAATCAAAACACTGAGAAAAATCACATTCAAAATTGTCCAAATTAAGTTCTCAGCAATGCACATTAATCCAAAACTGAGTTTTGATATATTTACAGTACAAGATTTACAAAATCTTTTGCTTGAATATAATCTTAATATTCAAATGATTTTTGCATCATAAGACCAATTTAATTGTCTGAAATACAACTATTTGTATTGAAAATCTGGTTCAAAGCAATCTAAACACTGAGAAAAATCTCCTTCAAAATTGTCCGATGGACATTACTAATCCAAAATTAAGTTTTGATATATTTACAGTATGAGATATACAAAATGTCTTCCTGGAACATGAACTTTACTTAATAATCAAATGATGTTTGCCATAAAAAAAAACTCATTTTAATCCATACAATGTATTTTTGTAGATCGCCAAATACATTGTATGGGTCAAAATTGTGGTCCAGGGTCACACATTGCAAACCAGACTGCATGAAGTCATTTTCAGACGCCGTTTTCTTTTATCTTGCCTTCTATGTTCCCTTCATCTTATTGTTTACACTGGATGTGCAAGTTTGAATGGCGTCAAAAATAGCCCGTGATTTTCGGCGGGTTTTTACTGCATGCATCCATGCCGATGCGGGTACGTGCGTCACGCGGCTACAGAAGGTGAATGAGTGACTGCTGAGAAGAATCAATGAGTAACTGGCCACCTGTGGGTCATGTGAACGCGATGCGGAGCCTTGATTTATTGGTATTCTTAAAGCGTCTTACACGAGCGCATAAAATAAGTGAGGGGAAAGGCGTGCGCGCGCGAGATCTGTGATATGTGATGGACGCCAGGACGCGCGCATTCTTCAGTTTACGCGGATGTAACTGGTGGCGAGGCTAACGACTTCTGTGGTGAAGCTTTTTTTGGGGGGTTTAAAATACAAAGGTGGTTCCTCTAGCGCGTAATTTACACATTAAACACCGCGCTTTCTAGTTGATGCTGCGGATTTCGATGGCAACATCACATTGAGGTGCATTGCGAGCAAGACATGCTGGTTATCTTCTCCCTCAGCTGTGCTTTAGAAAAAAACGCGCGAATGATGATAATAATGTAACAGTTGGAGGATGTCGGGTTACTTTTCTTCGGAAATTGGAGTCGCTCGTTTGGATTAACTCGATATGATTCAGCTAGTCACTTTTATGAGCCTCGGTCTGTGTTTGTTTGGATGCCACATCTGCTTTGCAGGGGCGAGTAAGTAACTTATTTCAATTCCGTCAGTAATGAGTCCTACATTTGTACTGTATGTGTTTGTTTATTTATGTTTTGGTGCGAAAAGACCCCCCTCTCAGCGCTTTGGGTGTATGACGATACACAGTACACGCGTTCCATTCCATTCAAAAAGCGAATTCGTCATAATTCGAATACTTACTGATGTTCTGGTCACCATGACTACAGTCCATAAGCATAGGAGCTGTGTTATATAATCCTGTTTAATGTAAGCCCTTCTCGAGCCAGCGGAGGAGGACATTAAGGAGATTGCCTTTACTCTGTTAGTCGTTGTCTTTGATTTAATGGCCCAATAGATAGTGCTGAGAGAGTGAGCTGAGATGCAGCATGTCAGATCATGGCATTAAAGTGACTGTGCTATAGACAATGGCATATTGTATGTTATGAAGGGGAAAGGAGTCTTTACCTGCTGCTTTCTGTGCGGTAAAACGAATTAAATATAACTGTCTATAATATCTAATACATGAAAATGTTTTTATTACCTAAAATTAATATAACACAGTCATTTATGAAAGATTTGAGCATTTTGCACACCATTCCGTTCACTAAATGTCGTTTAACCCTCTAGAATTATGTATTTAGGAGTCACTCTTGTTTTCTATTAAATTAATATTACCTTTATCAAGCCATTTTGTTGACATTTTTGCTGTTTTAAGGGAAGTTTTATGTTCCCATATGAATTAAATTTCTATATAAATTGAATAAACATGAAATAAATAAATACATTAACTAATTTGTTTACGTTAATGTAGTAATTTCAATGTAATTAATGTATTTAAGGTCAGCTAAATGTGGTAAATTAATGCCACTTGGTAGAAAAATAAAATCTAAATTAATCTGAAATACTACGGTTTAGCCTGTAGATGAATAAATGTCAGTATTCCAGTGACCGAGAACAGTGTTTCGGATATAAATACATTCATTGGGATTACATTTTGTATTCTGATATGCAGCTTTGGGAAAAAAAGATCTCAAAAATGTTGTTGTTTCTCTGAATTTGCCTAATGGGAAGGTGTTTGAGTAAAAGGTTTGTTTGTGCATGTACTGTATGTGCTGAAAATGACAGTAGTTCACTATAGAATATTGCATGTTTTCCAACCTTAAATATTAGTAAAAAAAAAAATAGAGATTAGTAATATCAGATATAGATAGTAAATATCAGTATGGTTTATTAGATGTGATGTGTAATGATACAAATTATATTTGCTTTTCCCAAAGCTGTGTATTTAGAGATCATCATCAATGACAAAGATTTCAGCAGTGCCTATGATTTATTTTAAAATATTGATTATAGTCACACCAGAAAACAGAAAGTGAACAGCAAACAGCAAAACTATTATATGTAGCTCTTATTTGGTCTGTGTGTGTGTGTGTGTGTGTGTGTGTGTGTGTGTGTGTGTGTGTGTGTGTGTGTGTGTTTGTCAGTTTTTACGCTTATGATATTTTACAGTTTTTCTCTTTTTCATGTCTAATTTGTCATTTGAACCACCCAAAATGTCCTGAATTGTATGATTTTTTATTTTTTGATCACAAATACTGTCACCTTTTCAGTTTTTTAATCAGGTCTGCGTTATGTGTTTGTGTGTATCTTGTATTCCTTACACTGTGAGGATGAAATGTCCCCACAAGTATAGCAATACCAGTCAATTTTGACCTTGTGGGAAATTCTTTTTAATCTTATGATGTTTTACAGTTTTCGTTTCTTTTACATGGCTAATTTGTCATATGAATTGCCCACAATGTCCTGAATTATATGATTTTTCATAGGGATGCTTTGATCAGGATTTTTGCAGCTATTGAGTACCGATTCCTTGTCTTGGTACTGATTCTGATGCTTCAAGCTTTATAATGCATTAAGCACATTTGCCCTCTAAGTATGAACCATAAGGGAAGATCTTGCCTCACTTAAGACAATAAAATATAAATTACAGGAAAAAATTCATTTATTCATTTTATTTCAGCTTAGGCTATGTACAATATACGGGACCACTTGTGTGTCTTCCGCTGCTGGTAAACTCATAAACAAACACCTGCGGTCAGTTTATGAGATCGGCCAGATTGGCGAGTACAGATCGAGTCATGAAATGTGATTATCGGCCGATACCGATCTTCGGCCAGTCGATCGGAGCATCCCTAATTTTTCATATTTTGGCCCCAAATACTGTGAGCTTTTTAGTTTTTAAATAAGGTACTTGTATTCTTTACACTGCGAGGACCAAAATGTCCCCACAAGTATAGCAATACCAGTAAATTTTGACCTTGTAAGAAATTTTTTTTGGTTCTTATGATGTTTTACAGTTTTCTTTTCTTTTTCATGACTAGTTTGTCATATGAACTGCCCAAAAAATATCCTGAATTATATGATTTTTCATATATTAGCACAAGGTGTCCAAATGAACTCGGTTCTGAATTTGCGGTCCACTTCCATAAAAGTGACGAATCAGGAATATCGTTAAAGCTATTTTACAAGTAGTGTTGTAACGAATCACAAATCTCACGGTTCGGATCACACTAGTTTTTGAGTCTCGGATCAGCAAAAAAGGGAGGCGACAAATGTTATTTGCTTTATATTTATACAAAAATATTACTGCAAAAAAACATTGCTTTTAACAAACAGAACCTGTAATTTTAATAAAAATAAAAATCAAGAAAGAACCAGCTGAAAAAAGAAAAATATTCAATAGGAAAAATGATCATTGCCCCTGTTGCTGATAATGCTAAATATAGAAATCTAACATCTCGTACATTCATTCATTTTCTTGTCGGCTTTGTCCCTTGCGGGGTCGCCACAGCGGAATGAACCACCAACTTATCCAGCACGATTTTACGCAGCGGATGCCCTTCCAGCCGCAACCCATCTCTGGGAACTTCCCCACACACATTCACACTCATACACTATGGACAATTTTAGCTTACCCAATTCACCTGTACCGCATGTCTTTGGACTGTGGGGGAAACCGGAGCACCCAGAGGAAACCCACGCGAACCCAGGGATAACATGCAAACTCCACACAGAAACGCCAACTGACCCAGCCCAGCCGAGGTTCGAACCTGCGACCCAGCGACGTTCTTGCTGTGAGGCAACAGCACTACCTACTGCGCCACTGGGTTGCCACATCTCGTACAACATATCGTATTTATTTTCAATTAATAATTCAACAATTCACACATAAAACTTCATATTTCATTATAGGTGGATCAGTTTTGAAAACCTATTCAGTGACATAATTTTGATGGTTGTTTGTCGCCATCTGTTGGTTACACAATGTAATTGCTACAACATTCACCAGCGTCAAGTTCCATTAAACTATGATTTTAATCTTTACCATAATCATCTGTGTTTATATCTGAACTATAAACTGTTCTCCCAGTTCTTCTGTGTTATTTAATTGTTTGTAACAAACTGAAAAAGTATAAAAACTGAATCTCTTGATCAAACGCAGATTTTAATGCAGCGCTTTGAAGGATTAGCAAACATATGCAAATCATTATCATTTATCATTCATGTAGCACGGGTTTGAATTGAGATCACGATCTTTTAATGTCTAATTGTGCAATTTTACACTGAATGCATTAATGCAGGCTAAACAAACAGTGACAGAAAACACCTTTAGTTAATAACCTAAGAAAGCATTTAGGTAGGTCCCACCACAACTTTTTCCGTCATCATTATATTTTACAGGGAAGCCAAAATGCTTTCATACACGTGATTTGAATGACACGAAAGGCGATCTCTCTGCTATTGTTAAAAAAGTTGGATTAGCCTACGAATTCAAAAAAGTTATTAATCCACGGGTCACTTGTGTTCCGAACTGTGGGTTGTGATTCATACACCCCCGTACACCCCTATTTACAAGCATGTCGTTTTTGTCCCTTGAATGTGTTTATGATTATTTATATGCTGTTGTATAATCATTATATAAACACAGACATAAATTGGACTTAAATGACAATAATAACAACACTTAAGCAATAATTTCTATGACAATATATCGCACAACATTTTTTTTTTTATTGTGACAGGCCTAGACATACAGTCTATACAGTATAAAACACATGAAGTCTACGGGAAGTCCCCATGAAGATAGCTGAACAAGTGTGTGTGTGTTCAAAAAGCATCAAGGTTTGCACTACTTCATTTTCTTTTCGGCTTAGTCCCCTTTATTAATCCGGGGTCGCCACAGCAGAATGAACTGCCAACTTATCCAGCATATGTTTTACGCAGCTGTAACCTATCACTGGGAAACATCCATACACATTCACACTCATACACTACGGACAATTTAGCCTACTCAATTCACCTGTACCGCATGTTTTTGGACTTGTGGGGGAAACTGGAGCACCCGGAGGAACCCGCATGTGAACACGGGAAGAACATGCAAACTCCACACAGAAACGCCAACTGACCCAGCCGAGGCTCGAACCAGCAACCTTCTTGCTCTGAGGCGAACGTGCTACCCACTGTGCCACCATGCTGCCTGGGTTGAACTTAAACAAACATATTAAATTTAATAATGTTCAACTTAATTTGTTTAACTTAAAAATCCAAGGACTCATCTTTGAATAATTTTTTTCAGTGATTTATGAAAGAAGTTGCAATTTTATTTCTAAAGCATATTTTTCCCCAGTCTAAAATGATACCAGAGGCCTAAAGCATGTGCAGACACTGCCAAAGCTGTAATTACATCAAACTTCCCAGTTAATTGAAAGACTGGCAGCTCCTTGCACGCACTTCTTCTTAATTAGGCGGTTTTACCAGAACCGAGAGCACTGATGTATGCTCATCAAGCATTGACCTTGGCACACCGCATTGAGATGAATTTCTCTTTTGTCTGCAAATAACAAGATAAAAGCATGAGTGCGGTTACTCATCATCTGACGCAATGTTTGCTGTCCTGCTGAGCTCTGTGAACGTGTCTGATCCTAAAAACACTGCCAGACCAGCCGTCCGGGACTGAATTATTTACAATGGGCTGTTTGACTTTGAAATGGAGACAGAGTTTGGTTTTGGGTTTAATAGTGCATGTTACAGAAGGGCTTTATTAGAGCATTACTGTGCAAAAAAAAAGTGAATGTTTTTGCACTTTATGAAGCCTGCTATTTCAAAAAATGTGCAAGTTCACAAAAAAGGTGTTCAGGAGAGACCTTTCAATTGAATTCAGCACATTTTTAGTTCATTATCAGCAATTTATCAGCACTTTTTCTTTGCCGCTGGATGAAACATTAGCAAAGAGAAGGTTGATATAGGCTGGTTTATGCATATATAAGTCATCCTGATAACTGAATTGCATTTAATCTTCCTACATATGCATGAGCTCTGGTTAGAAAAGCACACTTAAGAAAATAAATAAAAATAGCAGTGTCATTGGATGTGCATGTGGATTTTTAAGAACTTTATTAGGTTAAATCATATATAGTTTTATATTAAATACAAGAAATCATTAGACAGACCCCCTAGTTTTTAATATACAGGGAGTGCAGAATTATTAGGCAAGTTGTATTTTTGAGGATGAATTTTATTATTGAACAACAACCATGTTCTCAATGAACCCAAAAAACTCATTAATATCAAAGCTGAATATTTTTGGAAGTAGTTTTTTAGTTTGTTTTTAGTTTTAGCTATTTTAGGAGGATATCTGTGTGTGCAGGTGACTATTACTGTGCAGAATTATTAGGCAACTTAACAAAAACAAATATATACCCATTTCAATGATTATTTTCACCAGTGAAACCAATATAACATCTCAACATTCACAAATATACATTTCTGACATTCAAAAACAAAACAAAAACAAATCAGTGACCAATATAGCCACCTTTCTTTGCAAGGACACTCAAAAGCCTGCCATCCATGGATTCTGTCAGTGTTTTGATCTGTTCACCATCAACATTGCGTGCAGCAGCAACCACAGCCTCCCAGACACTGTTCAGAGAGGTGGACTGTTTTCCCTCCTTGTAAATCTCACATTTGATGATGGACCACAGGTTCTCTATGGGATTCAGATCAGGTGAACAAGGACGCCATGTCATTAGTTTTTCTTCTTTTAGACCCTTTCTTGCCAGCCACGCTGTGGAGTACTTGGACGCGTGTGATGGAGCATTGTCCTGCATGAAAATCATGTTTTTCTTGAAGGATGCAGACTTCTTCCTGTACCACTGCTTGAAGGTGTCTTCCAGAAACTGGCAGTAGGACTGGGAGTTGAGCTTGACTCCATCCTCAACCCGAAAAGGCCCCACAAGCTCATTTTTGATGATACCAGCCCAAACCAGTACTCCACCTCCACCTTGCTGGCGTCTGAGTCGGACTGGAGCTTTCTGCCCTTTACCGATCCAGCCACGGGCCCATCAAGACTCACTCTCATTTCATCAGTCCATAAAACCTTAGAAAAATCAGTCTTGAGATATTTCTTGGCCCAGTCTTGACGTTTCAGCTTGTGTGTCTTGTTCAGTGGTGGTCGTTTTTCAGCCTTTCTTACCGTGGCCATGTCTCTGAGTATTGAACACCTTGTGCTTTTGGGCACTCCAGTGATGTTGCAGCTCTGAAATATGGAAAAACTGGTGGCAAGTGGCATCTTGGCAGCTGCACGCTTGACTTTTCTCAGTTCATGGGCAGTTTATTTTGCGCCTTGGTTTTTCCACATGCTTCTTGCGACCCTGTTGACTATTTTGAATAAAATGCTTGATTGTTCGATGATCACGCTTTCAGAAGCTTGGCAATTTTAAGAGTGCTGCATTTCTCTGAAAGATATCTCACTATTTTTGTCTTTTCAGAGCCTGTCAAGTCCTTCTTTTGACCCATTTTGCCAAAGGAAATGAAGTTGCCTAATAAGTATGCACACCTGATATAGGGTGTTGATGTCATTAGACCACACCCCTTCTCATTACAGAGATGCACATCACCTAATATGCTTAACTGGTAGTAGGCTTTCGAGTCTATACAGCTTGGAGTAAGACAACATGCATAAAGAGGATGATGTGGTCAAAATATTAATTTGCCTAATAATTCTGCACTCCCTGTATATACCATATTAGGTAGCCTACTATGTTAGGTGTGAAATTTGACATGACAATGACACAAATCATAAAAATACAGCTTCTTTATTTTGTTTTCTTGTCAAGACAAGATCTAAAACAGATCTAAAAGGGTAGGAATTAAGCCAAAGGAAGGTTCTATAACTCTTATTTTTATCCACAATATTAGTTTCTCTTAGATTTCACTCCCCGGAGCATCTGACATCATGTACCTCACTCAGGACATGCGTTAGGGCTTCCCCTACTGTAATACTAAATCTAATCTAAAACACAGATTGCCATAAAACTCGTCAATGGCAGGGAAGCTTTCTCTCGTTAACTGCAGGAAAAGAGTTAAGCGAAAATATTTATTGATTTTACGCAGATCATAATATCAGCCGTACATGTAAAGTACAAATAATGTCCTTCAATTCGGTCATGTTCAGCGGCCGTCGTCCTTCAAACCAATCTTCACCATTGTAAGCTGCATGCTGTTCTGTTTTTTCCATTGCTCCGTGTTTTAGATGTTTGCTCCAACTTAATTTTGCACTTTGAAGCGCATCAAATGCACAAAACTAATCTAATATAATCTTTGCATTGACTTCACATGTAAATCACTTCACATGTAAATCAAAATGCAAAGTTTAATGCAATGGAAATTACAGACACCTCTTACAAATGCCATTTCATATATATATATATATATATATATATATATATATATATATATATATATATATATATATATATTTATATATTTATATATATATATATAGGGCTGCACAATATATTGTTTCAGCTTTGATTATGCAATGTTGAGAGATTACAGTTGATCAGCACAACAGTTGAGAATACATGAGATTTGTTAAGTCATTGCAAAGTATAACCATATCAGTGTGAATCATTTGCGTGTATTTTAAAGGTATTTCAAGAGAATTTAAAGCATTAGGGCAAAAAAATGTACAACATTTGTAACTTTAATGAAGAATAATTTTACTGAATTATTAATCCAGTGAAGACTTTAGAGTGTTATTTTACATTTCATTATTCTATTTCTGTACCTCAAAACTGTTTCCATAAACCAGAAAGCACTGTTTCTTTTACTTTTTTCTTTGCTTTATTGTAATTATTCTTGCTTGCATTTTGTTTATTATTATTTATACATGATTCACACCCTTACAAAATCCACCCAATCAATCTAAATGCACGATTTCCACCCATATATTGTGTGTTGTTTAAATATCTCCACTAGGGTTGGGCGATGTCAATCAATTTTGGCATTGTACGATGTCTAATGTGAAACATTGCGATGGACGATGGCATCGTCATTGTAAACGGCGGTGAATAAATAATTTATGAATAATTAACTAATTCATTATGAATTAATTATTTGTAGCCTATCGTTTCATCTACCTGACCCGCATGGTCTTCGTTTTACCCATAACCAAATCATAAATAAATAAAGATAAGTTACACACAAATTACCACCTGTCAATCACTTTTTCCGTGGAACTCTGGCATGAATAGGCAGAGTGATCTGTGTCCTTATAATGGCGTGGACAAACTTGGTTTGTAAAAAAGGTGCACAACCAACAGTATCTGAAGTTTTCACTAAAATTACTAAGCACAAACGTGAAAGCGAATGATTAAAGCAGTGGACTGATGCTGTGACACGTTACCTGATAGATTTAAAAGAGCGAAGAGTCATTAGATAGAGACAAGATTAATTAAATATCACGTTTAACAACTATATTGAGATGCGATCCAGCGGTACATTCTGGATAAAGACGGAGGATCGCGATGCCGGCTCAGCATCATGTTGTCTATCGGCGATAGACTATGGCATCGTCTATCGACCCAACCCTGATTTCCAAATGTAACAATAATATAAAGTTTCCTTTCCATTTAAGCATTGTTTATATTACTGCATCCACGTGATATCAGGTTAGTAATATTTTTTAATTAAATCTGAAGTATTTGTTCATGAAATAAATAAAACTGCTAATTAAAGCCAAATTGTATAATCTGATTCTAAGTTGCACGCACTCAAAAAAAAAAAAATATATATATTTTTTTTTTTGCTTGTTCAAACTACTTATTTAAAATAGGCTGAAACAACACAATTCTTGAGATTTCATTGGGACAACTTAATTTTTTTATGTTCAATCCAGTTCAATTTGTCAAAAGTGTTAAGTTAACTTAATTGATTTGTGTTGGGACAACATGAATGAATTGTGTGGAACCCTGCATTTTTTACAGTGTGCTTGGAAAATCAGTATTATTTTATTTTTTTTCATTAAGGTACTATTTTAGTTTTATTAATAGTTTCACAAATACAACAAAATTTAAATCAAGTTTATTGTTATTTATGTTACTTTTTAAACTGTATTTACTGAACAGATTTTAGCAATAACACGATTAAAGCTTCTTCAAGAGTTCACACTTAGATATTGCTTGATAATAATAACAGGTTTGGCATGCTGTCCCGGGAGAGAACCCTGTGCTCGGAGATAATTGAGCCCAGGGATCCCTCCTGGTCAAGGAGCATGTAAGGGGGTACGAGATCAGGTAGTTCTCAAGAGCTCCCCCTGGTAAAAGAGGAAAAGGGGTGGATGGGGGGAAAACGAAGATAGGGGAGTAGTTTTAGACAGGCTACTTATTGTGAGTTTGGATTAATCTGATTGGCTTACTAATGATTATAGATGAGAGACCAGCTGCGATTAATCATATCACATGCTCCTCTCGAAATTAGTTTGTGAAACTTCACATAGTGCATTTGTTTATGTTTATTCTGAGTTATTTTGGTCACACTTTACAATAAGATTTAATTAATGTATTTACTATCATGAACTAAGTATGAGCAATACGTGTACAGCAATAAATAATCATAGTTCAACATTTACTACTAATAATAAGCTTTTTTATAGCGCCTTTAAAAGTAGCATCTCAAGGCATTTTACAGACCTATAAAATGTGCAGCAGTAAAAGATAATGTCTAATAATGTCTTAAAATCCAAATTCAGGCTTTTTAGCATTAGTTAATGCACTATAATGAGTTAACATGAACTAACAATCAACTTTGTTTCCATTAAAGCTAACTAACATAAACAAATACTGTAATAAATGTATTGTTCATTGTTTGTTTATGTTAGTAAATACATTAACTAATAGAAGCTTATTGTAAAGTGTTAGCATTACTTTCATTTTAAGAATTTCTGCTGGATGCGTTTGAAACCAAACCCCACTGCATGTCCTTTTTCTGTCACACAGATTTTTTTTCACCTTGCTGCATAAAGTCACCGATTTGGCAAAGTGCTGTGGATATTCACTCATTTTGACCAACTGAGTCACGCTTATCCCATTAAAAGAGAAGAAGTAAATTAGCATAATGTCCCAGCAGAGTGAATCAGCTAAATACAGAAGTGTTGCATATTTATGAACTTCATTATTGTAGTTGTTCATTGAGCCGATGTCAAGGTGATCCTTAGATGTCTTGGGAAAGCAGAGACAGAGCGAATCCATAAATACTACAAAGCATCTAAAAATACCCCTGAAACATCTTCCTTTCGCATGCAACAGTACACCGGGAACATTCGCAGAACATTGGCCAAGCTTCTCTCACAGTTATGATGAACATTAACAAAATTGTCTTTAATGGTGTTTTAAAAATGTTAGCATGAAAAACTTTAGTTTTTTTTTTTGCTTTATTTGGTTCATCTTAGAGACCAGACAGAGTATAACAACCCCATCAATACAATAGTAATATTACTGATTACATACAATGGGGGAAATAAGTATTCAACACGTCACCGTTTTTCTCAGAAAACATATTTCTGAAGGTGCTGTTGACTTGAAATTACCCCCAGATGTTGGTAACAACCAAAGAAATCCATATATGAAAAGAAAACAAAACTAATTCGTTCACAAATAAAGTAATAAAATGACACAGTGAAAAAGCATTGAACATATGAAGAAAGGAAGGTGTAGAAAGGCAGTGAAAGCCCAGACAGCAGCTGTAATCTCTCAGTAGTTCTTCAGCAACCCTCTGCCCTTCCTCAGTGCAAATGAATATCAGCCGCTTCAGTTCAACATCTACATTAGTGGGAGGATAAAGATGAAACCAGGGTGGACATTTCAGCAGGACAATGATCCAAAACAATCATAGCAATCATAAGCACGTGATCCTCTTGAAATTAGTTTATAAATAAACTTCACTGAAAACACGGTGAATAACTGGAAAAACTCGAAATGGAGATTCTGATTGTTTTTGGCTGTTGTTATTTTCCTCTCTTTTCTCCCAGCATTAGTGTTTATTTTCAGCTCTAGGTTCAGCTAACAGCGCCTACTGGAGAGGTGGAGATGAAGATAGTAAAGGCCTCATCTTATGGGTCATGTTTAGATAAACATCCTGTGCATGCAGCACTCAACTGCTTTTTGCACTGCTGGCACGTAAAACTAATTTAATTTATTGCACTTATCTGCAATATGGATATTGCATATGCTATTATCGCGATAACAATAATTTTGCGATATATTGTGCAGCCCTAATGTCAGTTTTAATCTTGAGTTGTACATGTTGGTGTGTGTTGTGCTTATGCTGATGAATGATTCATGCTGGTGATTTGTGTTTCCCAGACCGCCCTGCTGCTCCTGTCAATGTCTCTGTTACTCACCTGCGGGCCGATTCGGCCACCGTGTCCTGGAATATTCCGGAGGGAGAGACCGTAATTGGCTTTGCCATCTCTCAGCAGGTCAGACAAAGTTATTACAATGAGCTCCAGCCCTGCAGGCTTTTATTATAATTGAAGAAGCCTGACATGTAATATCGGCAATAAATGTACAAGTGATAAAGCCTCAAGTGTGAAGTGTGTGTGTGTGTGTGTGTGTGTGTGTTTCAGCGTCAGGATGGGTTGATGCAGCGTTTTATTCGGGAGGTGAACACGACCAGTCGTGCTTGTATACTGTGGGATTTGGATGAAGACACAGATTATATTATCCAGGTCCAGTCTGTGGGACTCTATGGAGAGAGTCTGGCCAGCAAAAAAATTCACTTCAGGACGCTTAAAAAGTCTGAACATTTTCAATCCACCATGATGGATCAAGGTAAACATGGCATACAGTATCATTCACTTTAAAAAGCAGTAGGTCTCAAACACTTTGTACAAATCCCCTCCTTCCAAAAAACTCTGATTGGCCAGCTGACCAAATGCATTGTGATTAACCAATCATTCATTCATTCATTTTCTTTTCGGCTTAGTCTCTTTATTAATCTGGGGTCGCCACAGCGGATTGAACCGCCAACTTATCCAGCACATGTTTTACGCACCGGATGCCCTTCCAGCTGCAACTCATCACTGGGAAACACCCACACACTCTCATTCACACACATACACTACGGACAATTTTAGCTTACCTAATTCACCTGTACTGCATGTCTTTGAACTTGTGGGGGAAACCAGAGCACCCGGAGGAAACACATGCGAACGCGGGGAGAACATGCAAACTCCACACAGAAATGCCAACTGAGCCGAGGCTTGAACCAGCCACCTTCATGCTGTTAGGCGACAGCACTACCCACTGCGCCACCGCGTCGCCTGATTGACCAATCACCTCTCAGAAATTAATTAATTAGTTCAGTTATTTTCTTTTGGCTTAGTCCCTTATTTTTCAGGGGTTGCCACAGCGGAATGAACGGCCACTATTCCAGCATATGTTTTAAGCAGCGAATGCCCTTCCAGCTGCAACCCAGTACTGGAAAACACCCAAACACTCATTCACACATCCATACACTACGACCAATTTAGCTTATTCACTTCACCTATAGCGCATGTGTTTGGACTGTGGGGGAAACTGGAGCACTCGAAGGAAACCCATGCCAACATGGGGAGAACATGCATACTCCACACAGAAATGCCAACTGGCCTAGCTGGGACTCAAACCAGTGACCTTCTTGCTGTGAGGCCACAGTGCTAACCACTGAGCCACCATGCCTTCCCCTCTCAGAAATATAACACTAATTAACATAATATCCAGCTTCAGCTTCCAAGGCTTCTAAACAAGTTGTAGACAGAGTTTACCATAATGGTTTACCATTTCAGTTCACTAACAGGTCAGATAATTGAGCGGATCAATCAGAACCAAATTTGTAAGCATTTGCCAAATGTTTGACTGTGATAATTTTTTTTTTTTTGAAAATAGTATTTCATCCTTTTTCATTTGCCTTTCGATAGCTTTATGCTAATATTTTAAACTTCATTTAAATAATTTTGTGGAATACGATTAGCTTTGCAGACCCATGTTGAAGCCTGATACATAGAAATATCTGCAAATTACATATATGTCATATAAGTTCATATTTGGTTTTTACATACACAAAATGTCATATAATAATGTCAAAATATTGCAAAAATGACCGCTTACATATCATTTTTTTTTTCAACCATTGGAATTACAAATATGTAAGTATAGGTTCAAATATATTAGATATAATTATATATGTTAATATATGTCTGACGCATGCTTGAGCTGATTGGCTGATCACTTTGCACTGGTTCAACTGACCAATCAGAACACTCTTCAAAGTCAGCTTTATTGTCAATTCAATCACGTGTACAGGACATATAGAAAATCGAAATTGTGTTACTCTCAGACACTAGGTGCCTAACAGATAACATTAAAGGTGCTGTATGTAAGTTTTTGACTCTTCTAAGGCATAAAAATACCATAATATGTTTGCAGATATTTAAGAAACATCTCAAGTGAACATACTTGTTTAACTGAAAAACAATGCTGAAGTCAGATATTCTGCTTTGAAAATGGTTTTTCCGTGCCGGAACGCTGTCTTTGTTTAGGTACATTTAACTTGCACAATGCCAGTTTAGCCAATTATAATTCAGCACCCCGGGTTGCCTTGTTGGAAAACAGCGCATTTCATTCATTTATTCAGAAAGGCTCTGAAAGCATGCTCCCGTGACCGAAATGGACAGTATCAGACGTCGAAATGAGACAGATTCAGTTCCACATGAGGTTATTAATTAGCAAATGATATAAATATTACGAGCGTAAACATTAGGCGAGCAGGTTACATTGTAACCCCGTGTCCTAACAACACGCAAACAGCAGTTTGGCTGTTTGCACCAGACGAAACAAATAAATAAATACAGCCATTCAGAAGCACAGAATATGCACTCACTCACGAAACAGTCAGGTTTAGAATCCATTCAAACTCACATTGTTAGCATTTAGCACTGAATAAAGCACATGAGGCTTACCTGAGGTGGTCACTGTCATAGGTTTCACAAGTTCAGCTGTGAGAAATAGAAGCCGTTTCTAATATCTCAATTCGAGGTGTTGGTTAGAACTAAAACTCCTTTTAGTATGGAAAATATTCCCTCTATCGCGTGTCGTTGCTTTTATTTAGAACACGGTTTAAATCACTCGCTCCTGTACTCAATCTGGCATCCCACGCGTGCGTTTATTTTGATCTAGGAGTGCAATACCTAGTTCAACCACTGGGTGTCAAACTTACATACTGCACCTTTAATACAAAAAGTTGAATTTTAAAAAGTAATTTCAATTAATACAATTACATTCATTCATTTTCTTTTCGGCTTAGTCCCTTTATTAATCCGGGGTCGCCACAGCGGAATGAACCGCCAACTTATCCAGCACGTTTTTACGCGGCAGATGCCCGTCCAGCCGCAACCCATCTCTGGGAAACAATACAACTACACAAATAATATTTTCTAAAAATATAAGTAAAAATAAAAATTGTACACAATACAATTACACTTAAGGACACATGGCAAGGAGTACAAACCAGAGTTGTGCAGATGCAAAATGAGCGGAGCTTTGTACAATGCTGAACTCAATCAGAGCATTTAAGACAGAGTGCTGCTGCAGAAATGCACATTATTGTGAAAAGCAAACCTAATCTAGTACATGCAATAAGAATAATATCCTCATAAAACCATCTCATATAGCCTGTTTAATGAATAACTTTCTCTTCAATTTTCTAATATTCTTTCTGTGTTGTTTCGATCAGATGACCCTGCGGTTGAGGGTTTAGACATTTCCAGACATCTTCAGACTGGAGAGATACTCATCATCATGACTGTACTGCTAATGTGGGCAGGTAAAGGATTTTATTTAGCGTTTAAAGGCACAGTATGTAATTTGGGCCACTAGAGGGCTTGTATTCACAACAAACAAAGGTGTATTTTGATTACGGCATGACTGAGTGTAGAATCATGGGAGTTGTGGTCTTCATTACATCCTCCGGGACTGAGTATTTAACACTTATTATCATGGTAGTATATGAAGCAGTGCAGGGCTGAAAGCCGTGGAAGTGAAACAAGATTGCTGAAGCAATTGCTGATGAGGCCTGAATAATAATGAGCAAATAAGCAAATGTTGACAATTAAAAGCCGTATAAATAGAGTACATTAAAATGCACATACAGTAAATCCATCTGAATTCCTTTTACACTGATATCTTTCCTGAAGTAATGGCTTGTTGTTGTTGTTTTAAATGACCTTAGCAAAACTTTCCTCCTTTCAAACTCAATTGTGATGTTCAGATGATGGCAGATAGTGTTTAGTTTGAATTAAGCGTATCTGATCCAGTGAATCTGATGTGTGTCTCTGCGCAGCTGTGATTGTGCTCTTCTGTAAGCAGTACGATATTATCAAAGACAACGACTCCAACAACCACAGTAAAGAGAAGAGCAAGCCGCTGTCCGGACAGAGCACTCCAGAGTACCACAACGGAGGACTTCTGGGCAGCAAGGTAAAATACTGCAGATTCATGTACAGCTGAAGACAGAATTATTGGCCCTCCTGTATATCTTATTCCCTAATTTCTGTTTAACTGAAAGAAGACTTTTTTCAAGACATTTCTAAACATAATAGTTTTAATAACTCTTTTCTAATAACTGATTTCTTTTATCTTTGTCATGATGACAGCACATAATATTTGACTACATATTTTTCAAGAGACTAGAATTCAGCTTAAAGGTGCAGTATGTAAGTTTGACACCCAGTGGTGGAAATAAGTATTGCACTCCTGGATCAAAGCAAGTGCAAGTTGTCAGATTGAGGACAGGAGCGAGTGATTTAAACCGTTAGGCAACGGTACGCGATAGAAGGAATATTTTCCATATTAAAATGAGTTTTTGTCCTAACCAACACCGCGAATTGATATATTAGATCACCTCAGGTCAACCTCATGTGCTTTATTCAGTGTTAAATGCTCATGATGTGAGTTTGAATGTCATTTTACATGACATTTATTGCCGTACTACTGAACGCAGCAGCAGATAGTTTACCTCAGATGCTGAAAATAAACCATTTGAAATTGAAACTTTAGAACTAAACACATATCAGTGATTCAGCAACTACATTTAATAATGTTAAAGAGGGTTAATATGTATTAAATAGATTATAAACCTTATTATTTCGTGAGTGCACTATTCTGTGCTTCTTGGCTGTATTTAAATTTCTGTAGTGTTTTGTTTGGTGCAAACAGCCCACTTGCTTATCACTGCAAATCTTGTCACGTAGCGTGTTGTTAGGACACAGGGTTACAATGTAACCTGCTCACCTAATGTTTACATTCGTAATATTGATATCATTTGCTAAATAATAACCTCATGTGGAACTCTGAATCTGCGTCTCATTTGGGAGTCTGCTACTGTCGCATTTCAGTCACGGACGCATGCTTTGGGAGTCTTCCTGACTGACTGAATGAAATACGCAGTTTTCCATCAAGGCAACCCGGGTGCTGAAATATATTTGGCTAAACTGGCACTTGGGTGATGTTAAAATTACCAAAAAAGGTAAAAAATTCCGGCACAGAAAACACATTTTCAAAGCAGAATATCTGACTTCAGCATTGTTTTTCAGATAAACAAAAATGTTCACTTAGCATGTTTCTTAAGTGAAGTTTCACAAACTAATTTCGAGAGGAGCACGTGATATAATTGACCGCAGCTGGTCTCTCATCTACAATCATTAGTTAGCCAATCAGATTAATCCAAATTTACTATAAGTAGCCTAGGAAAAATTACTCCCTTATCTTCGTTTTCCGAAGAAACCCCCCCATCCACCCCTTCTCCCCCTTTCTTTCTTTACCACGGGGAGCTCTCGAGAACTACCTGATCTCGTACTCCCCGTACATGCTCAATCGACCAGGCGGGAGCCCTGGGCTCAATAATCTCCGAGCTCAGGGTTCCCTCCCGGGACAGCATGCCAAACCTGCTAATAGTGTCAAGCAATATCTAAGTGTGAACTCTTGAAATATCTGCAAACACACTCAAAAAAATATATTTTTTTACTTGTTCAAACTAAACTAAAATGAGCTGAAACAACACAATTCTTGAGATTTCATTGGGACAACTTAATTTGTTAATGTTCAATCCACATAAATTTGTTAGACGTGTTAAGTTAACTTAACTGATTTGTGTTGGGACAACATGAATGGATTATGTGAAACCCTGCATTTTTTACAGTGCATATGATGGTATTCTTATGCTTTAGAAGAGTCAAAAACTTACATACAGCACCTTTAAAGTGACATTTAAAGGGTTAACTATATTATTTAGGCATGTTATTTAGGCAAGTCGTTTTATAACGGTGGTTTGTTCAGTAGACAATCAACAAAAAATTGCTTAAGGGGGCAATATTATTGACCTTATTTCGGCTTTTATTCTTGCCGAAATAAAACAAATAAGACATTCTTCAGAAGAAAAAATATAGGAAATACTATGAAAAATTCCTTGGTCAGTTAAACATCCATTTGGGAACTATTTGAAAAAGAAACAAAAATCACATTCAGACTGTATATTACAGGTATACAGGTGATAAAGTTAAATTGGACACCGTATGAAATTCCAGTGTGTCCATTTCAGGAAATTAAAAAATGATTTGATCTTTGGCAGGTCTTAAAATTTGGAATATAAAGTTTCAGATGAACAATAACATATAGCATTAGCAAAAAAATTAAAATAAGTCAGGCAGTGCTAATCAAATGCCTAAACCGATGATGAGCCTTAGTTTGATCAGTATGGTAGTCTGGAGCTTCAGGTGTTTGTGAACACAATGACCGTCACACAGATAAAGCTGAGACAAAACTAGGCAATGACCTCATACACAGCAGCAAATCTACAACACAACAGTTGAAGAAGAAAAAAACACTAAACATCAAGGTGTTCAATAGAAAATCAAAGTCCAGAGCTCATCCTGACTGAAATGCAGATATCTCTAAAACTCCTCCAGAAGGATCTGAGAGACGGAGAATCTCATCCAGAAAAGCAAGACTTTAGTCATTACTGCTAAAAGTGCATCTACAGGACCTGAATCATGTTTGTCACCCATCTATCTTAGATTTATTTTTGTGAAATAAATAATAACACACTGTGAGATGTCATCTGATGTTTGCTTGCATCAATGGATTTGCTCTTCAGTGTTTGAATTCCCAGCGCTGAATATTAAACCACACTGAACTGAACTAAACTGAACTTCAACACTGAAAACTGAACTGACGCTGTTTTAATTTACTATAATCTTCTATGTGAAGCTGCTTTGACACAATCTACATTGTAAAAGCGCTATAGAAATAAAGATAAATTGAATTGAATTGAATGTTGTTCATCTGAGGATTTATTTAAGACCTGCCAAAAACTAGATCTTTTTTTCATGATGTCCTGATATGTAAAAGCATAATATTCAATGGGTGTAACTTTTTCACTTGACACTTGATAATCTGCATATATTTACATTCATTAATTTAGCAGACACAAAGCGACTGACAAATGAGGGATATGAGCTACTGGACTGCCTGCTGTGATATTTTTAATTAGCATCTGAACATGCTTTGTTATGCATTCAGCGGATATTCATTAAATATAATTGTTGTTGTGCATATTGATGCAGTTGCATGTAAATATGTCAACTTTTAGTTGCTTAGAGATGTTAAAAATCATTCCTCATATTACTGTCTATTAGTAATGAAACTAAGTATTTTGATTTCTGACATGCATACAAATTACTAACAATTAAATAGTCATTTATTTAAAAACTTACACTGATAGGATTCCAATGTGGATGCCATCTTGTGGTCAAATGCAGAAGTTTATTCGGCACAGGAACTCTCAATGCATTTTGGGTATTGGGTGTTGAGAAAAATATGCGTTTTTAAAGTTGGCATGAAATGGAAGTTAAGATTGTCCTTTTTTCTGCTACCATGACGTGCATCCACTTAAAACGGTACTAGTAAAAGGAAAAAATGTAGGGCGGTGCATGATTTTGTTTTTTAGCAACCAATTGGATTGTTGAAAGACAACAAAATGAAGGAAGATTGATGAATGGACAAATTTAGAGCAGAAACGAGACACCCACTGATAGCTCCGTCCTAAATGACCGATAGCTCCACCCTAAATGGCTGATAGCTCCACCCTGAATGACGGATAGCTCCACCCTAAATGATTGATAACCCCACCCTAAATTTCTGATATTTCCACCCTAAATGACGGATAGCTCCACCCTAAAGAACTGATAGCTCCTCCCTAAATTATGGATAGCCCCACAATAAATGACTCATAGCTCCGCGCCTAAAGGACTGATAGCCCCACCCTAAATTATCGGTAGCTCCACCCTAAATGACTGATAACCCAGCCCTAAATGACTGATAGCTCTGCACTAAATGATGGATAGCCCAACCCTGAATGACTGATAGCTCTGCCATAAAAGACTGATAGCTCCGCCCTAAATGACAGATAGCCCCACCCTAAAGAACTGATAGCCCCACCCTAAATGACTGGTAGCCCCGCCTTAAATGACAGATAGCTTCCCCCTAACAGACTGATAGCTCCACTCTAAATGACTGATAGCCTCACACTAAACAACTGGTAACTCTGCCATAAAGGACTGATAGCCCCGCCCTAAATGACGGATAGCCCCACCCTAAATGAATGATAGCCCCACCCTAAAGGACTAATAGCTCCGCCCTAAAACCACTGATAGCTCCGCCCTAAAGGACTCATAGCTCCACCCCAAATGACTGATAGCTCCGCCCTAAAGGACTGATAGCTTCGCCATAAAACCCCTGATAACTCCGCCCTAAAGGACTGATAGCTCCCCCCTAAAACCACCGATAGCTCTTTCCTAAAACCACTGATAGCACTGCTCTACATGACGGATAGCTCTGTCCTAAATGACTGATAGCTCCACCCTAAAGGGCTGATTGCTCCACCGTAAAACCCCTGATACTCCGCCCTAAAGGACTGATAGCTCCGCCCTAAAACCACTGATAGCTCTTTCCTAAAACCATTGATAGCACTGCCCTACATGATGGATAGCTCTGTCCTAAATGACTGATAGCTCCACCCTAAAGGACTGATAGCTCCGCCATAAAACCCCTGATACTCCGCCCTAAAGGACTGATAGCTCTGCCCTAAAACCACTGATAGCACTGCCCTACATGACCGATAGCTCTGTCCTAAATGACTGATAGCTCCACCCTAAAGGACTGATAGCTCCGCCATAAAACCCCTGATACTCCGCCCTAAAGGACTGATAGCTCTGCCCTAAAACCACTGATAGCACTGCCCTACATGAGCGATAGCTCTGTCCTAAATGACTGATAGCTCCACCCTAAAGGACTGATAGCTCCGCCGTAAAACCCCTGATACTCCACCCTAAAGGACTGATAGCTCTGCCCTAAAACCACCGATAGCTCTTCCCTAAAACCACTCATAGCACTGCTCTACATGACTGATAGCACTACTCTACATGACGGATAGCTCTGTCCTAAATGACTGATAGCTCCACCCTAAAACCACCGATACCTCTTCCCTAAAACCACTGATAGCACTGCCCTACATGAGCGATAGCTCTGTCCTAAATGACTGATAGCTCCACCCTAAAGGACTGATAGCTCCGCCGTAAAACCCCTGATACTCCGCCCTAAAGGACTGATAGCTCTGCCCTAAAACCACTCATAGCACTGCTCTACATGACTGATAGCACTGCTCTACATGACGGATAGCTCTGTCCTAAATGACTGATAGCTCCACCCTAAATCCACCGATACCTCTTCCCTAAAACCACTGATAGCACTGCCCTACATGACCGATAGCTCTGTCCTAAATGACTGATAGCTCCACCCTAAAGGACTGATAGCTCTGCCCTAAAACCACCGATAGCTCTTCCCTAAAACCACTGATAGCACTGCCCTACATGAGCGATAGCTCTGTCCTAAATGACTGATAGCTCCACCCTAACGGACTGATAGCTCCGCCGTAAAACCCCTGATACTCCGCCCTAAAGGACTGATAGCTCTGCCCTAAAACCACTGATAGCTCTTCCCTAAAACCACTGATAGCACTGCCCTACATGACCGATAGCTCTGTCCTAAATGACTGATAGTTCCACCCTAAAGGACTGATAGCTTCGCCATAAAACCCCTGATACTCCGCCCTAAAACCACCGATAGCTCCGCCCTAAAAAATTCCAGGTGACAAAAAATGAAGAAAATTTTTCCAAGGCAGGGGGAAGGTTATTATATTTGATTAAAGTTTATGAGGCCAAATTCATTTTTACAAATAAATGAAGTGCACAGATACATCGCTTATAACAAGAACTACTATATGCATATAAAAATAGGAAGAGTACATTTTGATTTCATAGTGACTTTAAAAGAAAACCCATTAGTGTGGACATGGCCTCAGAATGTTTATCAGCCAATCAGAACAGGCAAAAAAAAGGATACATTGTAAAGTCTTACTATTAATCGACACACTGAATAATACTGTAAAAATGGTAATAAAGCAAATCCAAAAATAAGTGTGTCAGCTAGACCTATAATTCAATATATTGTGATAATGAACATGCACAATATTGATATCATGGCCATTTCAAAATACCATGAATAATTATTTAATATTTAAACTTTTTTGATATTGATTGAAAGTATGGAGACTTAAGGCCCGTGCACACCGAGACGTCAACGGAAAACGCGAGCAAAAAACGTTTAATGCCTTGTGACTAAATAAAGGGCACCAATGTGATCGTGCACACCAACGCGCAAAACGGCAGGTGCAAAATCGTCATTTAAAAAAAACGCCTCATGCTCGTTTCTTGTTTTGACGCGCCGTGTCAAAACCTTCTCCACCAATCAGATTGGCACTTTTGTTCACGTGCACAGAGCTGCTGAAGTCACAGTAAACAGCACTTGGAGGCGCTCAAGCGCAAAACTGTCAATGCGAGCGCACATTGAAGAAGATGCCCAGAGGCAATATGAACGTGGAGCTGCTTATTGCACTGGTGAACAATAATAATTTCTTCATCACTAGAGCTGGAGCTGCTACTTAAACCATCCATAACAACAAGCGTGTCAACTTTGTCGTCTTCTTCTGTGTTACAAGCGGGTGTCAGAAGCTTAAAGTTGTGTAGCGCCATCTAATGTCAAGGAGTGATTTTGCATACTCTTCTGCTCGACGCTTGTGAAAATCGCTTGGGTTTGAATCCGGAAAAACGTCTTGAAAAAACGCTGACGGTAAACGCAAACGTAAAGCGTCCCGGTGTGTACGAGCCTTTAGGTGATGTTATTTCTCAATTAATACCTAAAATGTGTTCAAATCATTGAGTCAAGTCATAATTGTTTTATTAAACTGAGTTAATAACTAATACAATTAAATAGTTTTTTTTTTTAACTAATATTAACACAATAATAAAACTGGCTTTTTCTCACTGTTGATTTTAACTGTTGACTGACATTTACTGAAGATACTTCATAGTAAAATGTTTCCGGTTGTACTTTATAATCCTTTTGCAATTTAATTTACCTGAAACATTTATTTACTCTGAACATTTATATAATAATGCAATACACAAAGTAGTTTTGCGTATTATGCCTGTGAAAGTAACCTTTTTTGCAGATTAGGTCAATATTGTGATAAAAGCTTCAGCAAATAAATGCAACGGGGAAAAAATTATAGCATCATAAACCTACTGTACAATCAAAATAAATGATTGTGCTGCTTGTTTGTAAAATGAACTCAAGCAACGCAATTCTTGAGATTTTCTTGAGATTTTCACTTAAGTTTGTTAAGTTAAAGGGCACCTATGATGAAAATCCTCTTTTGTAAGCTGTTTGGACAGAACTGTGTGTATGTATAGTGTGTCTACAGTCATATTGGGGTGATAGAAACACAATAAATCTCTTTTTTTTAATTTCCTGATGTTAAAATAGGATCCAAATCCCTTCAATTTTGAGGCTCACCACAACGTGACGTAGGAGTGCGGTTTTCCCTGCACACCGAATAGTTTGACAGCCGCATATTAACATGTCTTCGTAGTAACACGTATAATCATATCAACAAGACAGGACGTGCACAAAGCAACCGGGATTAAAAGATCTGTTCAGCTCTCTGTGATCATCAGTCATCATCAAATGTGATCAAGAGTGAGTTTCACTAGTTAACACAGTTTTAAAACAGTGCATGTTAATGAATTACAGCCATTTTACCGTCTTTGTGTTTACCATCATGCACAGCCGCATGGCAGTACAATTATAAAAAATGACGCTTCAATCCTGGTTCATGGACGTTAAATCAGGTTTATTTTTGTACATTAACATAACAGATATCCATACAGCAGTGGATATTAACGTGTATCCTGTCACATTTGCAGTGCAAAAACAGCGCAAAGTTAAACGAGCGCTGTGTGTGTGTGTGCATGCACTGTGTAACGACATTGTGTGTGACTCATCGTTGCAGAAAGGCTTGAATTAACTCCACAACAAATACATCAAATAGTCATCTGTAAAGTTCTTACTATAGTATTTCTCACAAACATTACGTGAGATCTGCTTCCTTCATGTCTGTCACTGTGCTGTTTATCTGAAGCAGCAGATGGAGACACACTCTGACAGGCGCAGGGAGAACCAGCTCATTTGCATTAAAGGCCCAGGCCACAAAAGCAGCTACAATGTGCTTAGAGCAGAAAATTCCAATATTCAGAAAGGTATAATAAATAATCTGATGGGTGTTTTGAGCTGAAACTTTACAGACACATTCTGGAGACACAAAAGACTTATATTAAATCTTAAAGTGAAGTTTATTTATAGACTAATTTCGAGAGGAGCACATGCTTATGATTGATAGCAGCTGATCCTCGTTAGCTAACGCACGATCCACCAATCAGACGATTCCTAAATCACTATATATAACCAAAGCATCTTACCTTAGCCATTAGTCTTGAAGAACCCTTCCTTCCACCCCTACTCCCCCCCTTTCCTTATCAAGCCGCGGTCACACTAGAGTTTGAGCTTGCGAAATTCTGTCGCACGGCGCTGCGAAAAGGGGCGGGATTAAACAAGATGATTAGACATTAAAAAAAGCAAGAGATTGCTCCATGTTTTAAATTTCTGTCCAGAGAGGTCATGTTTTGATCCTGGATTGGTCTCACGCAGTCAAGTGATAGGATTTCGCAGGTCAGAGTTCACCAAGTTTGAACTTTGCATCGCAGCAACCTGCGAAATCTGACGCATGACCCTGCGTTTCCGGTCTGACGCATTCGCGTGCGTATAAATGGAAGTCTATGGGGAGTAAAGTCCAGTGTGACCGCGGCTTCAGGGCAGCACAGAGGCCCAATGGTTAGCATCATTGCCTCACAACAAGAACGTCACTGGCTCAGACCTTACCTGGCCAGGTCGGCGCTTCTGTGCGGAGTTTGCATGATCTCCCTGTGTCTGCATGGGTTTTCCCCGGGCACTCGGATTTCCTCCCACAGACCAAAACATGTAACAAATAAATCGACAAACTAAATTGTCATTATAGGCAAGCAATGAATTCAGCATACAACCTCCATAGCCAATTCATAATCAAGCAGGGGAGTTCTCGAGACCTACCTGAGCTTAGACTCCCCTCTCGCCCTGCAACGGGTGGAGCCCCGGGCTCGAGAATCTCACGAGCTCAGGGCTCTCTCCCAGGACAGCATGCCAGACACGCTTTATAATCAATCATCGGCAAGGGCGAACTCTTGAAAAAGGGGTAAAATAGGTGCCCTTTAATGTAAGGATTTGTGTTGGAACAACCTGAATGAATTGTGTGGAACCCTGCATTTTTTTACAGTGTACCATCAACCTCAGCATTTCAAAATCTTCTCCTCAGAACTATTTTTTGCTAATCTCTGACTAAATTGTATTTATTTTTGCAGTTCCAGAGGACGTCATCATCAGTCAGCATCATTAAGGTTTAACCACCATTATCATCATCGTCATTATGGGCCTGGTCTGAGATCAGTCCATCAGCGGATATCTGCAGATATTCAAGACAAGCGTTAAAGGCAATATTACCATGAACCTCTCAGCTCCTGATCAGAAACCAGTGACGGCTGTTCAGTAGTACTGTATACTCCAATAAACTAAAACAACGTCCTGGACGATGAACAAAACCCCTGTAGCAGCACTCAAATAATCTATCAGGAGGAGCTTTCGGTGCTATGAATATGACTGTGGAGATGTGTGAATGAAGATCAATAAATAAAACGACTGCAAATCTGCCATTTCTCATCAATACGTGTAAACGATGACAATAACTTCATTGTTAGCCACAGAATTGGCTGTATGCCATGAGTTATTCATTTATAGCCACGGTGAACTGTACATTAGTGGCTTGTTTTATCTTTTAAGCATTACCACTGTTATTAAATGCTTCATAATTGTGTAGAATTGAACACTTGTGAGAACCAGTGCAAGAGTGTTTACGTTCATAAAAGCTGTTTTTTTGTTTTTTGAGCTTGTAAATTGAGTTATTAGATCACATGTCTGTTCTGATATTGTAATGTGCATATTATTGCTCATTTTATTGATAGTATTTTGTTCTCAACGTGAGACGTTTTGTTTTTGTTATATACTGTAAAATATCTACATGTACAGTAGCTGTAGTTTTGGACTGTAGATAAAGAATGTAGTTTTAAAAACTGTGAAGGTTAGAAGTCAAGTTTATTATTATTAATATTCTTATTCTCAATGCTTCTTTCCAATAAATGGAAAATGGAGAAACTAGTTTTTTTGACTGTTGGTTATTTTTGCACACTTTTTTTTTTTTTTTTGTCATGGAATTTTTATTCTTGCAAATAGCATTTTACATTTGATAACAACCCATAAAACAATCCCCAAATAAAACAATCAACATCTGAAAATAAACAAATAAAATAAACAAAATAATAATAATAAATAAATAAATACAAATACAGAGAAACAATTATAATAAACCATATGCATGCATACACATATACCTTCACTCAATCCACATCTAAGGTTTTTAAGTGATTAAAGAATGCAATAAATTGTTGCCATTTTTCAAAAAACTGTTCTCCCCTACCTCTGATATTGTATTTAATTTTCTCAAGTTTTAAAAAGAAGACTAAATCTTTAAACCACAATGAAATAGAGGGGGGTTGTGGGGAGGTCCAAGACAACAGTATTCTGCACCTAGCGAGAAGAGATGCAAAAGCCACAATGTCAGCATGTCTCCGGTTTAAAGGTTGACACTGAGAGGGAACACCAAAGATCGCAATTAAAGGGCAAACAGCTAACTTGACCCCCAGAATATCAGAAACAATTTTAAAGAAAGTAATCCAAAAATTTTGCAACTTGGGACAAAATATAAACATATGACTAAGATTACATGGAGAAAGTTTACATTTATCACACATATCTGAGACATTGGGATATATTTTAGAAAGTTTGGCCTTTGGGAGATGAGCTCTGTGAATCGTTTTAAATTGTGTAAAACTGAGTCTAGCGCATGAGGTGCAGGTGCGCACATTGTCATTTTTGCACACTTTTTAATATGTTACGTGCCTCCTCTAGGGCCAGGGAAACACGCAACAAAATAACAAAGGGGAAAAATAAAAAAAAAAGAATTAAATTTAGCCAAATTAAAATTAATTAGAGGCCAATTTTTATAATATAAAATATAATAAAATAATAAAAATAAAAAAAACTAAAAGGGCAAGGCAGCCACCAATCATCACTCTTCTCCTGTCCCAGCACTCCAACAATAACACACCAAATACAATGTCCAAAAAAAGACGTACACTTATTTACAGATTAACAAATAATAAATGACCAAGGGTATGTTTCAAAAATACTCAGGAGGGGATAATGCCAAAACAACAAACAAAAGATCTAACTGAGAGCAGGAGAACCAAGTGAGAGCAGCCTTCACCAACTAGTGTTTGCCACAGTCTCTCTTTGTTCTCTACTGCCGCATGCCCCAGCCACTTAATTGCCAACAGGTGAGACGATCAGTGTTGGGGAGAATACTTTGTAAATGTATTTAGTTACAGAATACAGAATACCTGCTTTAAAATGTATTTTGTAACGTATTCCGTTACTTTGCTTAATCCTGGTACTGTATTCTAAATACTTGGAATACTTGGAATACTTGGAATACTTCCCCTTGAAAACAGCCTTCAAGTCTATTAAATGTCACACTATGCGTTGGTAGCAATTTCTGCAGGAAAACAGAGGGCCTATAATGCTAAACATTATTGACTGACAGGGAAAAATAAATAAAACAATATAATTATGTTTATTAAATAATGTTTATTTATCAAAGTGTCAACAAATTCAATTTCTGTTTCTGTAATAAACATAAAAAGAGCTTGAACATAGAGAGCATTACTGTCTGTAATATACAGTATATGTATTTAATATGCATTTTGCTTACCCTTTGTATTTCACAGTCTGCACAGAAAAATATCAGGTATACAAGAAAAGAAAAACTTCAAAATAGTTTATGTAAAACCAAGGTAATGCAGGGGTTTTCAAACTTTTAGGACACACGCCCCCCTAAGACTGTCCATTTTCACTCCCCCCCCCCCCCTCCCCTCCATTCCCCATGTGCAAACATCATTCACATATTACTGGCTGCGTTTAAATTGTGTAGCATTAATTACGTTGAAACATAAATATACAGCTTACCTGATTCAGTGTGAAGGCTGAGCCTTTTTCTGTGGTTGGATTACTGACTCGACTATTTTTAACTGTAAATCATCTTCCACTGTCAATAAGTGTGAGCCATATAGTCTACTTGCTTTTGATGAACGTACAGAAAATGCTGCTTCGCAAATCCAAGTTCACAGAGCCCTGACAGTGTGATTGAGTCGAACATTGAGTATGTTTACATGGGCAACAATACTTTAATATGATTTTATTACGATTAAGACAATACTCTGATTGAGTCACCATGTAAAAAGCGATTTTTGATGATCTTAATCCAACTACAGTCATAACTGAACTAGAAATGGAGTTAAGACTTGTGGAGTATGCATATATTAGTGGCATTATTGAAGTAAACACCGCAATCAAGATATGTCATGTAGGACTTTTCTCTGCATTTTGCGACAAGATCCACACACAAGGCTGTCAGTAAAGGACCGCGCACACACACACCCATCACGAACAACCTTGTTGCCAGATTGGGCGGTTTTGAATTTGCATTTCGGCGGGTTTTGGATAGCTTTTGGGCTGGAATCAGTCAGCTACATCTGGCAACACTGATCACGAAATGCGGAAGTTTTTTTCTTTCTATTTCACGTGCGCTATCAAATCCAATTAAAACATCTTCCACCATTCCTTACTAAATATTCGCGTCTAATAACCCAGTTTGTCATGGGGAAATGTTCATGAGTGAAAGTGCCGAACTGCAGTTAAAATCGAAAAATTAAAGATGAAACACCCGAAATGTCATGAGACTCTGCAGGAAACGTGAATAGACGTTCAAAAAGCACTTTACGTAACACCGTAATTATATTATTGTCCTATTCAGATTAAGGCAAATAACTACTGATGTCAATGTAAAGGTAGTCTGTCTTCATGTCGTATGTCTTCAAAGTAAGTGAAAGATCCAGAAGGGCATCCTGCTGATTTGATTCAGAAGGGCACTATTTTGGCTCACCGGTTTGACTTTCATTTAGCGTCATTCATGTTAAAAAGCAGCCGCTCCATTTTATTTGTATATGTTTTACTGGAACGCATTAACTCTACAGGTGCCTGACAGATGTGGAACTAACATTAATCCGATTCACTCTAGTGAACGCATAAAAATCATCATCATTTTTACTCGCGTGCATGCCTCAAATAAAACCCCTGATCAGAGGTAATGTAACAGGTTCTATTCAACATTTTAATTTCTATTATGAAAACTTCTCACCTAAGAACAATATTGCAAATATTAGAAGAATGCAAAATTAGTTTGCTTTACAAAAATGTAAACATCAAAATGAACAAGTTTTGTTTTAAGTCAAACATATTAGCCAGTATAGCCACCTATCTACAGTACCTAACTACCTATGCTTTTTTTCCTAATCAACAGACAAGTAAAGGTGGTTGTAGCGCAGCAATAGAGACATTTCGAAGTGCTTATCTGTCATTCTGTTGCGATGAGGAGTAAAAATGAGTCCTCCCTGGCTGAAGAGTCGCTCTACAGGAGCACTTGATGGCAATTTGCTTTATGAACAGTGCAAACGAAACATCAAGCAGCAAATTCACGAACAATGACGGCAAAAAAAGCAGTTTATCTGAAAATCTTGGTTGTTGTCCGGTTGTTCGGTGTTTGCGATCTTCCTTTTTTCTGCGTGAGAAAATGGAGGTGTGGCGTGAGAGCGTGAGAACAGGGTCATTTGCGTGAGTCTCACTGAGTTAACGCTGGTGATTGCAGTCGGGAGTGTAGCTTCTGTTTCTATGGTTTCGGCGGCAATTTAGTAATATTATTATGGGCCAGACACGCATCGCCCGAAGTATTCCAAGTATTTCCTTATGGTATTAGGAAAGTAACTGTATTCTAAATACCCTGTTTAAAAATAGTAACTGTAACGGAATACAGTTACTCAAGAATAGTATTCTAAATACGTACCGCCGGTACATGTATTCCGTTACTCCCCAACACTGGAGACAAGATAGAAAGAGAAAGAGAGAAAACAAAAGCAACAACAAACCCCCCCACAGGGTGACAGTGTACAACATTTGAGGCCACAAATATTAAATATTAAAACTTTTTTTTTCTTTATGTGCAACAAATAATAATAATTCCCTACATTTATATAGCGCTTTTCTGGACATTCAAAGCGTTTTACACATTGAGGGGAATCTCCTCATCCACCACCAGTGTGCAGCATCCACCTGAATGATGCAACGGCAGCCATATTGCGTCAGACCACACACCACACACTAGCTGATTGGTAATGTAATGTGTATTTATATAGCGCATTTATTGTGTATGGCCATACACCCAAAGCGCTTCACAATCATGAGTGGGGTCTCTCCACACCACCTCCAGTGTGTAGCATCCACTTGGATGATGCGACGGCAGCCACAGGACAACGGCGCCAGTGCGCTCACCACACACCAGCTATAAGTGGAGTGAAGAGACAGTGATAGAGCCAATTCAGTGGATGGGGATGATTAGGAGGCCATGATGGGTAAGGGCCGATTGAGGGACTTTGGCCAGGACACCGGGGTTACACCCCTACTCTTTACGAGAAGTGCCATGGGATTTTTAATGACCACAGAGAGTCAGGACGTCGGTTTAACGTCTCATCCGAAAGACGGCGCCCACTGACAGTGTAGTGTCCCCTTCACTTTTTACTGGGGCATTAGGACTCACACAGACCACAGGTTGAGCGCCTCCTGCTGGCCTCTCGAACACCACTTCCAACAGGAACCTAGTTTTTCCCATGTGGTCTCCCATCCAGGTACTGACCAGGCTCAGCCCTGCTTAGCTTCAGTGAGTTACCGGTCTTGGGCTGCAGGGTGATATGGCTGTGGCTGAAGAGGGGAAAGAGTGATGAAGCCAATTATGATATGGGGATGGTTAGGAGGACATGATGGACAGTGGGCAAATTACCCCTACTTTTTTTGAAGGACATCCTGGGATTTTTAATGACCACAGAGAGTTGGGACATCAGTTTAACGTCTCATCCGAAAGACGACGCTCACTGAGCATTATAGAGTCCCCATCAATATACTGGGGCGTTAGGACCCACACAGAGCGCAGGTTGAGCGCCCTCTCTAAAAAAAAAGGAAAAATAGACACATGATTGGTATAGTTTGACCTAGAGTAACCTCTAAATTTGTCACTAAATATCCCTCAAAACAATGAAAACATATACATTTTATTAATAAACTAGATGTATTTTAAATACATAAATTTAATTCAATGAAGCATGTATTACCAAACTACCACCAAAAAAAGTTATTATTATTATTTGTTATTATTATTATTATTGAGAGAAATAAGCGCTGCAGTTCTTAGACTGTCCATTGGGTGACGCTGTTTCTCCGCTTCACACTGAACTCTTTCAATCACTTCCTGTGCTGCACATTCAGAATCAGAATCAGAAAGAGCTTTATTGCCAGGTATGTTCACACATACGAGGAATTTGTTTTCGTGACAGAGCTTCTACAGTGCAACAGAATTACAGAGACAGGACTAAAAAACAGATAATAAATATATTTAAAAAGTGAATGCAAATATACAAATTGACAAGTGTTTGTACAGCTATACTACTATATACCCATAACAACAACTCCAGCAGCAATGCAACTTGTGGACTTTCACTTCTCCAGCTCACGGAGACACTTTACCGGCACAGAAATCCATACAAACGATTGATTTCCCACGGAAAAAAGGCTAATGTTCCCGCTGCAGTTCACAAACTTACAAACACTGGACTTTTATTATATGTTCTGCTTTTGGGGCTAGCCGTCATGCTAGTTAGCTTTCGACTGACAACAGGCTGAACTCAAATTACACCTTAAATTAGCTAGTTTTTCATTGAGGCAGGTTAATAAGAGTCTTCAAGCTTCAGTTTGGCGATGTGGAGGTCATATACTCTTGAATGACCGCGTTTAATAGCTTTGTATGTGTGTAATAATTATAGTTTTTTGCACACTTTTTAATAATAATAATAATAATAATTCCCTACATTTATATAGCGCTTTTCTGGACATTCAAAGCGTTTTACACATTGAGGGGAATCTCCTCATCCACCACCAGCTTGCAGCATCCACCTGAATGACGTGACGGCAGCCATTTTGCACCAGACCACACACCACACATCAGCTGATTGGTGGAGAGGAGACAGAGTGATGAAGCCAATTATGATATGAGGATGGTAAGGAGGCCATGATGGACAGTGGGCAAATTTAGCCAGGATGAAACCCCTACTTTTATTTGAAGGACATCTTAGGATTTTTAATGACCACAGAGAGTTGGGACCTCAGTTTAACATCTCATCCGAAAGACGGCGCTCACTGAGCATTATAGAGTCCCCATCAATATACTGGGGCGTTAGGACCCACACAGAGCGCAGATTGAGTGCCCCCTCTTTAAAAAAAAAAAGAAAAATAGACACATGATTGGTATAGTTTGACCTACAGTAACCTCTAAAATAGTCACTAAATATCCCTCAAAACAATGAAAACATATACATTTTATTAATAAATTAGATGTAATTTAAATACATTCATAAATTTGACTCAATGAAGCATGTATTACCAAACTACCACCGAAAAAAGTTTGTTTTATATATTATTATTGAGAGAAATAAGCGCTGCAGTTCTTAGACTGTCCTTTGGGTGTCGCTGTTTCTCCGCTTCACACTGAAACTCTTTCAATCACTTCCTGTGCTGCACATTCCCATAACAACAACTCCAGCAGCAATGCAACTTCTGGACTTTCACTTCTCCAGCTCACAGGGACACTTTACCGGCACAGAAATCCATACAAACCATTGATTTCCCATGGAAAGAGGCTAATGTTCCCGTTGCTGCTCACAAACTTACAAACACTGGACTTTTATTATATGTTCTGCTTTTGGGGCTAGCCGTCATGCTAGTTAGCTTTCGACTGACAACAGGATGAACTCAAATTACACCTTAAATTAGCTAGTTTTTCATTGAGGCAGGTTAATAAGAGTCTTCAAGCTTCAGTTTGGCGATGTGGAGGTCATATACTCGTGATTGACCTTGTTTAATAGCTTTATATGTGTGTAACATTTATATTTTATTATTAGCTCACGCTAACTCCAGTAGTAACAGTTGTTTTGGCATGGTTTTTGGGGATATTTGTGATGAAGCGCGCCTGGCCGGGTGTTTATGAGTGATTTGAGGAACTCTTTGTTCTGGGGAGGAAGAGGAAAATGAGGAAGAGGAAGATGATGGCGATGAAGATCAGCTCAACAAGGAACTGCTGATTATAAAGACACACAATCAGGACAAAAATGCCCAGGAGAAAACAGTCCAATCCTCAGCCTGTCAAGTGTAAGTTTACATTCACATCTCATTTGATTTCACTTTAATTAACAGGTTTAATGTTGTCTTTAACTTCGTTTTTAGTTTAATTTACTGTGGGATAAAGCTTGTGACGCTATCTATTTTGTTTACCATGGTGGTACTATGAATATTTGATCTGAAATCACATGTAACTATGACTTGAAAACAACATTAACACTGTTTAATTGACTGAGAGTCATTGGCTGCTAATATGATTTCAATATTTAGCAAATAATACTTCTCTGAAATTATATTATTTAGGAGAAAGTCTGAATATGTGAATATAAAACCCAGTTTACCTCAATGGTTGTGTATATTTCTTTTGACAATAATCAACAGGAGATCACAAACGAAGTGTTATTCTCAAAATTCCATCTATCAATATCTATCATTCATTTTTTTCGAGGTTTTTAAAACTCCTCTTAAAAGCTTGTACATGCTTTCTAATATTGAAAGTCATCTCCATATCTTTATTTATATTTAGAAAATAGTTCAATCCACAGCCTGTCAGTCAAGTGTAAGTTTACATTCATATCTCACTTGATTTCACTTCAATTAACAGGTTCAGTGACAATTTGTGACATGCTTCCTATATTGTTAACGACGGTACTTTAAATATTCGGTCTGAAATCATATGCAAGTATGACTTCAAAAGAACATTAGCACTATTTGTTTGACTGTGAACAATATACTTTGATAGTCATTGGCTGATAATATGATCTCGCTATTTAGAATTTGCAAATAATACTTTTATGAAATATTTATTTATGATAACAGAAAATAATATGAAAATTATCTTTTTTTTTTTTCAAAGTTTTAAAATTCCTCTTAAAATCCTAAACTGTAAAAAATGCTGGTTTCCTCACAATTAACAAAAAAACTTAAATGTTTTTACAAATTTCTGTTTATTGTACTGTTGGGAAAAAGCCTGATTGTGTTTATTTATTTTGACATTGATTAAACAGGAGCATACAAACGGAGTGTTAGGGTGCTTTCACACCTGCCTTATTTAGTTCGGTTGAATCGCACTAGAGTTCGTTTTCCCTCTTGGTGCGGTTCGTTTGGGCAGGTGAGAACGTAGCAATCGCACTCGGATGCGCACCAAAAGCGCACCAAAACAGCGTACCGAGACCTGCTTGAAGCGGTGGTCTCGGTACGCTTTCAAACGTTCGTTTGTGGTGAGAACGTAATCCAAACTAAAACAGACCCAACCGCAAAAAGTACTGCGCCTTTTTGGACTAATCCAGCTGCCGTAGTGCGATGCACTGTCTATCTTATGGGGTTTGGAGGAAAAATATTTTTTGACAGCGCTTTACCAACAGTTTTAAACAGAAAGAAAGAAAGAGAGAGAGAGAGAGAGAGAGAGAGAGAGAGAGAGAGGGAGGGAGAAACATTACCTGATGGATCATTGGTGATATTTCCGTAAGATGACCATGTCGCAGTTTAGCTAAATTATTTCACGCCTTCTCCTAATGCTTTCGCCGATTGCAATGCATTAAAACATTGTTTTCAAGCCCCAGCCGCCCTTCATTCTCGAAATGTATAGTTTGTCTAAAGTGATGCATTCAAACTACATAGTATACTATGACCAGGGATACTGCGTCAGCCGGCGCAGTGACATTGTGTGTCTGCCGGTTTGTTTATTTGCGGTAGTTCCACGTGAATTCTGACCAATTGAAAAGCAGTTTAGGAAATGCGTTCAATAACTTCTGGCCAGTGAGTGATGTAGATTTTGTCACATGACTGCGTTTTGGTTCGTTTAAACTGGTTCGGACCAAAGCAATCAGTGTGGTGTGAAAGGGACCCAAAACGGCAGAAAAATGCTACAATGTATCATTTGTTACCTTTGGTCCAGACCAAATGAACCGAACCACATATATGAAAGCACCCTTATTCTCAATTTTATATATCTCTCATTATCTGATGGTCTTATTAACTTTTTTTCGAGGTTTAAAATCTTATACTGTAAAAAAAAAAAAAAAAAAATGGTTTCCTCACAATTCCTTCATGTTGTCCCAACCATATCGATTAAGTTAACTTAAATGTTTTTACAAACTTAAGTGCATTGAACATAAAAGAATTAAGTTGTTGCAATAAAGCTTTTGTTTTTATGCAAAGAATTGTTTCGTTTAAGCTCATTTGAAATAAGTAGTTTGAACAAGAAGCAAAAGTCATTTTTTGAGTGCACAGCTTGTGCATATTTTGTAATATTGAAAATCATCTCTATATCTTTATTAATGAACGTGCGAATATAAAACCAACGTTACCTCAATTCTGATGGTCTCATTAATTTTTTTTAGATGTTTTTAAAATTCCTCTTAAAATCCTGCACTGTAGTAAATGCTGGGTTTCACACAAAAAAGTTGTCGAAAAAACCTTAAGAATTTTATCATTTTAATTTATTTTAAGTAGTTTGAACAACCAGCAAAAGTCATTTTTTCTAGTATTGAAAATCATCTCCATATCTTTATTTATGTTTAGAAAATAGTTCAATCCACAGTCTGTCAGTCAAGTGTAAGTTTACATTCACATCTCACTTGATTTCTCTTCAATTAACAGGTTTAATGTTGTCTTTAACCTAATTTTTGTTTAATTTACTGTGGGGGAAAAGCTTGATTGTGTTTATTTCTTTTGACAACGAAGAGCTGATTGTGTTTATTTATTTCGGCAATAATCAAGAAGAGCTTACAAAGGAGTGTACTTTTCAAAGTTCTATCATTATCTGATGGTATTAAGGTAAAGTTGGTTTTATATTCACACATTCGTACTTTCTCATTAATAATATAATATAAGAAAGTATTCTTTGCAAATACTAAGTAGTGAAATCATGTTGGGCCTGTTTCAGCAAGGAGGTTAAGTGAGAACTAAGAGTATTTTGAAATGAGAGAAACTCTGGGTTTTCCATTTCAAAATGGCAGGTTTGTCAAACTCGAGTAAGCAGGGTAAGTCAAGCCTGTTTCTGAAAGAGAGGTAACTTTAACTCAAGAGTCAGTTACCGTGGTAACTTACTCTGTGAACCTAACCTGGTCAGGAGCAGGTTTTATTCTCTAAACTCTGAGTTTCTGTCGGTCTCCTCCCCTTTCTTAAAGACAAAGCGGTATTTCTCGCCTTAGCCTTACGTTTCCACTAGAGATGACACAATTCTCAATATAATATTGAACCGTTCGGTACGACATCCACGGTTCAATACGCGCTTGTGAATTGCGGTTTTTCCGGTTTTACGTTTAAATAATTTATGTGCGTTTTATTTCTCTCCGAATAGACTGTTTGTGTGTGCCTGTAAGTCCACAAGCTGAGTCCTCCCCGCGAGTAAATATTCAATCACTATGCTCTAAAGTTAGGGGGCGCTCCACCATCATTCCACACTTTAACATGTCGAGCGGCAGTGAAGTGAAGGAGCAATAAGAGGAAGCGCCGGTGTCTTTCAAATCCGCGGTGTTGGGACATTTCGGTTACACGTATAGACTAAGCGAACGGAAACACTTCCAACATGACTGCACATCTGCGGCGCCATCACCCAGCAATATCACTGTCTGAAGGCAGAATAGCAGAGATGGTAATAAAAAAAACATGCACAAAATAACTGAGTATAGGATAAACTTTTATTCGATAAGAAAAGATGCGCTGCAATGAAAACACTTTTACTAAACAAATTCCAGTATGTGTATTAAAAAAAGGTTTGTTATAAGAGATGATGATGAAAATGTGTGTGAATAGACAAACCAGCAGGGTGAGCACAATGTAAAACATCTTAAATGTTGTTTTGGTCATTCTAAAACGCCTTAACCGTTTCAGTATTATATATTATTAATAACCTCCAGAGCGTCTTGAGAGTGTCAAGAGCGTCTGTTCTCCGCGTCTCATGGCTTCAAACGCCCCCACGTGTTCATTGCATGTCAACATTGTCTTCTGAGGTGCAGGTACATTTAGCCTATTAAATAAAGAAAAGATTGACTCAGCTTCTTCTACCGCAGTAAATTCTGTTTTTACTGTTGATATTTTTCGCCAGTTAATCAGGAAGTGACGATTTTGTTCTCTTTGACTCGTTGGATGGAAACGCTCTTTTATGCACTATTCCAGTTTTGCTCATAAATTTAATTAATATTTTTGGATGGAAACAGCTATTACCTACATCTCAGTCACACAAAAAACAAAGTCAAGTACGAGAATGGCTTGTCCTTTTTTAAATAATTAGCTTAAATTCACTGACCTTCGACATGTACTGTAACTAGATTAATGGGATTATTACTCGTTCTAAAAACTATTTGTTAGTACTGCTTACATTCTAAATGTCATATCAACATCTACACTTGATCAATAATAGAGGCAGACACACAAGTGCACTTTTAAATCTATTAAAACTGATCAACGTGTATAAAAGTGGGAGCGTGTGTACAAATTTTATAAACGTCACACATTACATTACTTTTTTTATTATACTTAAATATTTAAATTCTTTAGATGTAAAATTACGCATTGACTTGAGCAGCTATGTTTCCCACGCTTGCTGTCTCTGTTTCACTGATGCAGTGGTGTTGCTTTTTTAAATATATATGGTCATATTTGCTATAACTTTGCATGAGCATATCAAGTTCAGCTGGAGAAAGAAATGCGGTCACACTTTATTTTGACGGTCCGTTGAATTTAAGTTACATTGCAACTAATTATCATTAGAATATAAGTAGACTGTTAGGTTGGGGTTGGGGTTGGGGTTAGGGTTAGTGTAAGTTGACATGTAATTGCAAAGTTTCTTATAGTCAGTTAAATGTCTGTTGAAGGACTGTTAAATGTCAGTGTCAACAGATATTAAGCAGACAGTCTACTAATACTCAAATGGACCATCAAAATAAAGTGTTACCAGAAATGCTGATCTCTTTTTATCAGATGTTGCCATGGTCACTCGTAATATTTGCGATCCATTGATAATGCCTTTTAATAGTCGCAGTGTGCGCGCTTAACTCTGAGTTGGTCTACTCAGAGTTGATTGACCCAACTCAGATCAGCTATTCTGAAACCGAAAACTCTACGTTTTTAATCTCTCGGTAAATCAACTCAGAGTTCAAGTTTAAACTCCGAGTTGGTTGAACCTCCTTACTGAAACAGGCCCATTATCAGCCAATGACTATCATAATACAACATTGCTCACAGTTAATTAAAGTGGCCACATACGTGGACAGCACATTTTAGCTCTTATGTTTTATATTTTGTTACCGACATACAGTGTCATCCTGCAACTGTTTTGCAGCGTATGAAACGTCCCAAAAACTATTTTAACTGTCCAAAATGAGCAAAAAATGTTGTTTTTACTGATAGTCAAAACATGTTCAAAACATATGTGTGTATGTGTTATTAATGCATTAAAAACAGTCAGGAAAAAAAGCTGCTGTTTAAGGCAGAAATAAAGAGTTTTTCATTCTATTACACAAAGGTGACTTTATTGTATTTTATGGAAATTCAGACCACGAGTCCACATATATGGACATAATTTTTCTCTAAAAGTACATCATATCAAAAGATGATACTTAGATTTTATTCTAATTAGGTTTCAATAAGCCCAAATAGCAAAGAGAAATAAAAAATGCATGTAAAAACAGCTTGGGCCTTAAGGATTAGGAAAATAAACATGTTATGGATGTGACCAAAGAAAGTTTGCGAGTTTACTGTGAATTGATTCACAACCCTATTAAACTGCACAACCCAAAAGAAACAATGCTAATCAAAATGATAAGAGTTCTCTCGCTATAGAACAATCATGATTGATTTTATTTTATATAATATTTTTGCATTTATGAGGAAAAAGCTTGATTATGGATGTGGCATCTCTCCGTTATGGATGTGACCGATGTGAAATTGCCACTCGTGTGACTTTGGTAAATCAAATATAATAGTTTGTAAACATTGCATAACACAAAAAATTTAATCTATCTCTCATTATCTGATGATCTCATTCATTTATTTCAAGGTTTTTAAAATTCCTCTTAAAATCCTACACTGTAATAATGCTGTGTTCCACACAATTCTTTCATGTTGTCCCAACACAAGTCGATTAAGCTTGTCAGTCAAGTGCAAGTTTCTACATTCACATCTCACTTGATTTCTCTTCAATTAACAGGTTTAACAATCAAGAAGAGCTTACAAACGGAGTGTACTTTTTAAAGTTCAATCTTTCTCTCATTATCTGATGGTATTGAGGTAAAGTTGGTTTTATATTCACACATTCCGACTTTCTCCTATTATTATAATATAAGAAAAGTATTCTTTGCAAATACTAAGTAGTGAAATCATATTATCAGCCAATGACTATCATAATACAACATTGTTCACAGTCAATTAAATCGTGCTAATGTTGTTTTCAAGTCATAGTTGAGCAATTCCAACGTTATGGATGTGACATTTGCAGTGAAAACTCATAACATAAGTTCACATAGAAAGTATGTTAACATTACAGGCAGTGCAGAATTATTAGGCAAATGAGTATTTTGACCACATCATCCTCTTTATGCATGTTGTCTTACTCCAAGCTGTATAGGCTCGAAAGCCTACTACCAATTAAGCATATTAGGTGATGTGCATCTCTGTAATGAGAAGGGGTGTGGTCTAATGACATCAACACCCTATATCAGGTGTGCATAATTATTAGGCAACTTCCTTTCCTTTGGCAAAATGGGTCAAAAGAAGGACTTGACAGGCTCCGAAAAGTCAAAAATAGTGAGATATCTTGCAGAGGGATGCAGCACTCTTAAAATTGCCAAGCTTCTAAAGCCTGATCATCGAACAATCAAGCGTTTCATTCAAAATAGTCAACAGGGTCGCAAGAAGAGTGTGGAAAAACCAAGGAGCAAAATAAACTGCCCATGAACTGAGAAAAGTCAAGCGTGCAGCTGCCAAGATGCCACTTGCCACCAGTTTTGCCATATTTCAGAGCTGCAACATCACTGGAGTGCCCAAAAGCACAAGGTGTGCAATACTCAGAGACATGGCCAAGGTAAGAAAGGCTGAAAAACGACCACCACTGAACAAGACACACAAGCTGAAACGTCAAGACTGGGCCAAGAAATATCTCAAGACTGATTTTTCTAAGGTTTTATGGACTGATGAAATGAGAGTGAGTCTTGATGGGCCCGTGGCTGGATCGGTAAAGGGCAGAGAGCTCCAGTCCGACTCAGACGCCAGCAAGGTGGAGGTGGAGTACTGGTTTGGGCTGGTATCATCAAAGATGATGAGCTTGTGGGGCCTTTTCGGGTTGAGAATGGAGTCAAGCTCAACTCCCAGTCCTACTGCCAGTTTCTGGAAGACACCTTCAAGCAGTGGTACAGGAAGAAGTTTGCATCCTTCAAGAAAAACATGATTTTCATGCAGGACAATGCTCCATCACACGCGTCCAAGTACTCCACAGCGTGGCTGGCAAGAAAGGGTCTAAAAGAAGAAAAACTAATGACATGGCGTCCTTGTTCACCTGAAACTAACCCCATAGAGAACCTGTGGTCCATCATCAAATCAATCATCATCAAAATCATCAGATTTACAAGGAGGGAAAACAGTACACCTCTCTGAACAGTGTCTGGGAGGCTGTGGTTGCTGCTGCACGCAATGTTGATGGATTCTGTCAGTGTTTTGATCCATTCACCATGGATGGCAGGCTTTTGAGTGTCCTTGCAAAGAAAGGTGGCTATATTGGTCACTGATTAGTTTTTGTTTTGTTTTTGAATGTCAGAAATGTATATTTGTGAATGTTGAGATGTTATATTGGTTTCACTGGTGAAAATAAATCATTGAAATGGGTATATATTTGTTTTTTGTTAAGTTGCCTAATAATTCTGCACAGTAATAGTCACATGCACACACAGATATCCTCCTAAAATAGCTAAAACTAAAAACTACTTCCAAAAATATTCAGCTTTGATATTAATGAGTTTTTTGGGTTCATTGAGAACATGGTTGTTGTTCAATAATAAAATGAATCCTCAAAAATACAACTTGCCTAATAATTCTGCACTCCCTGTATATTAAAACATCTGTTTATAGTTTCCTGAACAACTGACCACAGTTAAGTGACAAGAAAAATATTAATAGAAAAATAAAGGAAAATAAACATGCGTTATGGATGTGACCAAAAAAGCCTGCAAGTTTACAGTATACAACATACTTTGTAGAAATTCTGTGAATTAAACTGCACAACCCAAAATAAATAATGATAATCAAAAGGGGAAGAGTTGCTCACTATTGAACAAACATGATTGATTTTATTTTATATTTTTGCATTTATGAGGAAAAAGCTTGTGACATCTCTATGTCTGGATGTGACAGATGTGAAATTGACACTTGTGTGACTTTGGTAAATCAAATATAATAGTTTGAAAACATTGACAGAGACATTTTTCAGTATTTCTAAAGTACTTTAAAATACTTGCTTACACAAAAAAACTTTCGCTATTTTGGTGAAAATTGATTGTATTTTGCCATTTTTTCCATGGCAAGGTTGACATTTTCATGGAATTACTCAGTTACTTGTGATTTCAGAACGAATGTTCAAAGTACCATGGTAAACAGGGAGCATGTCACAAGCTGTCACTGAACGAATGCCAACTTTATCCTAATGAAACGGGTAATGGTCAGTACTTGCTGATTTTGTTAGATGGTGTGAGGAGTCATATTTTCAGTCAAATGTATTAAAGACAAAAGATATGATAATCGATTATAGGAAGGCTGCTCACACGCAGATGAACACTTCCATTAAAAATCAGACTGTCGAAAGTGTGCAATCATACAAATACCTTGGCACAATTATTGACTCTAAACACTCCTTTGATGAGAATTGTTAAGCAGTGTGTAGAAAGTGGCACCAGGGACTATTCTGTTTGAGAAAGCTAAATCATTGGATTGATTTGATGCTTTTCTTGACTCTGTTTGAGCTTTTACTTTGGTGTCATGGTTTGGTAACCTTTCTGTTTAGAATAAAAACTCACTAAATCAAATAGTGAAATGGTCCAGTAAGCTGACTGGGGTGTCACTAGCCAGTCTGGAGGCTGTGTACACCCGGCAGCTAAAGAGAATTACTAATTCCATTTTAAGTGACACTGCTCATCCCCTACACTCAGAGTTTCAGCTTCTTTTTTCTGGTCGCAGACTTTTAGTATCAAGCTGTAGAACTAAACAATATAAAAATGGTTTTATACCAGCAGCCATTAGACATTTAAATAGTTTTAGTTTTTAAACGCATAAGTTTTGCTACAGTTACGCCATCCGTCAACACTACGCCGGAGTTTTCGAGCCCCGAAAACGGAGCGTTTTGGAAACGCTGGAGAGGCTGTTTTCATTCTAAAACGCTGCTGCTCCATCTCAGTATAGATAGGGGAAAACGGAGACATCTGAAAAGAAGGCAGCGCTGCAGACATTCGCCTATCTGATTGGGGCTTTTCCTCAATATTAAGTAGCCTACACACAGTTTAGTCTTCATCCTCTCCTTGTAAGTTCAGACTTTGCAAGTTTGATCTGCAAAACAAACTCCCGAGTGTGTACTTTATAAAGTCATTCACATCACCCTGGCTATGCTGTTTCATTATCTTAACAATAAAATAAAAACATGATGTGAGGAACTGCCTATTTTCATTTTGATATTAGCAACTTAACAGACATCAGAAATGTAGAGGCGTCGTGTAGCTGCATAATATGACCGTCATCTTCATGCATATTTATAACAAAACGGAGCCTATATTCATTGAAAATACGAAACATACCCTCTCTTTCATTGAATATCAGTTTTAATAATTAATAATGGTCATTATAAATGTATAACGCACAATAAGTTTATACAATAGAGAAAATAAAGGCAAGCGATCAGTCAGATGTGCAGAATCTGTGTCCGCGGTTACATTAATTAATATATTAACCTAAATTATCTTTGCGCTCAGTCAAAACACATTACCTGAGAACAAGTAATAGATTCAAAAGACCAGTCTGGGAATATGTAGTTAGATAATAGACAACAAGATGAATAAAATATCACATTTAACAAATATAGTGAGATTAGATCCAGCGGGAGATCCGTGATGAACAGTCCGACGTGCACAACTCTCATGGTTTGTGCTCAAAGCACGCTGCAGTGCATACCAGAGTGTGTGTGTGTGGTCATGTGATGTGCGTTTTCACCGTTTTATTGTAGACGGAGAGCTGTTCAGAAACGCTGGGTGAAACGCTAGTGTGGACGCAGATCAATTTCATTCTAAAACGCCATTTTAAATCTAAAACGTACTAGTGTAAACGGGGCCTAAAGCAGAGGTGTTTCTGGGACTAGGCATGGGCTGGTATAAGATTCTGACGGTATGATAACCTTGGATAAAAATATCACGGTATTGTGCTTACTGCTTTAAAATATATTCTTTTTAAATGTCTGAGTAAAAAACTAAAACTTTTTTTTCCCTTTGAAAACAATATATTTTATTTTTTGAAAGATTTATGATATTTTGGAGCAGTAAACATGTCAGGCTATAGAATTCAAACGAATCACTAACTAACTCTGCTGTCTTCATTTGTTTCAAAAACACAGATTTCTGTACAATTTAAAACGGCTTAAAATCTTAACTGCTTTAAATCTTTGGATATTTTTTTCTGCTGGAGATACTGTTATCCTAAAAAAATGTAAATAAAAAATCTTACACATACCTTAGGAACGATATTAAAGAATATTTTGGCGTTTTTAAAACCTTGACTTTTCCGAACCGCGGTATACCTTGAAAACGGTTATCGTCCCATGCCTATCTGTGACTTGTATATTTTACATTTTTATAGACACGTGGACACTTGAAGTGATTGCTTATTTGAAAAGTTCAGAAGCAAAAACCTCTAAATGCTGTCTGAAATCTTCTCCTAAAATGAGCTTTTTTTTCAGCCTCCTATGTTTATATTGAATTATTTCACTTTAAATGCAACAAAAAGAACTTATTAAATACTATAAAAGTTAAATTATTAAACCTACACACAGGAGTCTAAGAAAAATTCTAATTTTAGAAGAAAATCTTAAATGGCATTTAGAGGTTTTTGCATCTAAACTCTTCATTTATTCTTTATTGGGTTGTTTTTTTTGGAAGAGAGTGTTTTGTACGTATTTATGTCCATTTTTTGAGTTTTTTTTTGTGTGGGACTGTTATGAAATGAGGACTCTTGACTGCAAACCAAATCTACCTTCGGGTATAAAACTCACTCAAATCACTTTTATTGTCACATCATCAGCAGCACGTGTGCTATGATGAGTGAAAAGCTTAGGTGCTGGCTCCAGACAGTGCAAAATACAGATAGTGCAAATACAACGACAGTGCAAAATACAACAGCATTCAACAGCATATTCCCAAAAAAAACAAGACAATGTAAAATTGGCAATGTTGACAGCGATATGTACAATGAATAGGTGTACACATAGTTGTAGGCAGTATTGTTTTAAGTATGAATTGGTTAAAGTGCAGTGCATTAAATAAAGTAACCTAACGAATGTGCGAATATAAAATGAACTTTACCGCAGTAAAGCATGATTATGTTTATTTCTTTTTGCAATAATCAACAAAAGCATACAAACAGAGTGTTATTCTCAAAATTCAATCTATCTCTCAGTATCTGATGATCTCGTTCATTTTTTTCGAGGTTTAATTTCCTACACTGTAAAAAAAAAATCTGGTTTCCTCACAATTTCTTTATGTTGAAGAACTAAACCTAGAGCTTCTCTAGTTGAAATCAGTGCAATTTTACTCATTCCTATTGATATTAATCAATCACTTCAACTTAAATCCATAACTTAGATCAGTGTTTCTCAACCACATATCTGGAGGACCACCGGCTCTGCATGTTTTGGATGTCTTCTTTGTCTGTCTCACCCATTTCAGGTCTTTTAGTCTCTGCTAATGAGCTGATGGTCTGAATCAGGTGTGTTTGATTAAGGAGACATTGAAAATGTGCAGAGCTGGTGGTCCTCCAGGAACGTGGTTGAGAAATACTGACCTAGACTGAACACTTTAACTGAATTATATTAACTTACTGTCAAATCAGATTGCTTTTTGTAGTGCGTATACATTGATATTATTGAGTCAGGATTGGTTCTTTTTATCAATTTATCTTTTTTTTTTTTTACTCTGGCCATTGCATAAATTGTTTTCACATTACTTTCACTAATATTAAGCTTGCATTTTATTGATTCTTTATGTTGCAGTAATATCTTGAAATTAGGGCTGCACAATATTACATTTCATCATCAAAATTGGAATGTGATCATTCACAGTAGTCACATCGCAGGATGTGCAATGTTGAGTCTGGATTATAGTTTATCATTTTCATGTGTTTTTGAGGCCTTTGTATAAGAATTTTAAAAGCATTCAGGCTTAAGACATTTACACCATTTGTAACTTTAATAACAATACATTTTATTGAATTATTTATACAATGAAGTCTACGCAGTGTTATTTTACATTTGATTATTCAATAACCGAACCAGAGTCCTTAGAAGACCACAAAAAACAGTTTATTTCATTTGTTTTTTTTATTGTATTCATCTATGCTTGTAGCTTGTTTAGTACATTTTATGGAGATTTGCTTCTCTACAGAATCATCCCAATGAATCTAAAATGAACAATTCTTTCCAAATAGAGATATTCAATCACCTGGTGAAATTGTGTTCATATCGCATATGAATATTGTATATTGCTTGAGTGGGGCGAGTAATATTGACCTTAAAATGGTTTTAAAAATTTTTAAAAACTACATTTCTTCTAGCTGAAATAAAGCAAATATTTTTTCCAGAAGAAAAAATATTGTAGGAAATACTGTCAAAAATTCGTTGCTCTGTTAAACACCATTTGGAAAATATTTAAAAAAATAAAATAATTAAATAATTTTTACTTCAACTGAATATCACAGAAAAACAAAATATTTCAATGCTAGATTTTTTATTTGTTTTATTGTCCTTTCCTTTTTTCTGTCTCTGTTAAGACAACCATGCATGTTTTTTTAGTCAATTTTGAGCTTTTATTTAAGTTTTAAAGGAAAGACTTTTGACTAAATGATCAAGCAGAAGCTGTAGTTTTGTATTGAGTTACGTGTCTGTGAGCTCGGTTTCTATCTCAGTGAAAACAGATTGACTTCCTCCTCTTCTGTCGTCATTTATTTCCTCAGTGCGCTTCCTCGGACAGACTCTTGTTCCTGCTGTAGGTTCGGGTTGCCTCATCCCTGACCCGCTCCCTGCCTTTATCTGCCGCCTCTTCCTCCTATTCCTTCCTCCTCCTTTCATTCCCATCATAACCTTTATTTCAATGCAATGTTTTTTGTTTTTCTGCGATTATAAACAGTGCTCAACAAAAATGAGCCCACCCTATTTTGAAAATGAATATTTTTATCAATTTCTCAGTGAATATGGGTCATATATTTTGGTGCATTTGAACAAAACAGATTTGTGAACGGATATACTTATTAAAATAATATTGTAGTCACCAAACATCTTTAAAAATAGAAAGATAATACATTTAAATTCATGCAAAATATTAGAAAAAATTAGAAAAAAATTATTTATAAATATAAAAAATATAATTTTTATAAATTTAAAAAATTGCTCTGACATATAAATTCTGGTGTACTAAATTTGGATGGTTATCTTAATTATTTTGTCAGATTAGCTCCAGATTTGGCTCAGGTACAGACTAATGTAATGTATATGCACAAATATAACATTGTATAGCTTACAATAGAAAATATGAATTTAAATCAGAGATTTGTCAAGCGTGAACTCATATATGCTGAGCACTGCATATTGCGATATGAATACAGTTTCACCAAATGACTTAATGGCCCGTTTCCACTGAGTGGTACAATGCGGGTCGGTATGGGTCACCTTTATCAGGCTTGCGTTTCCACTGCCAAAAGGGTACCATTGGTGGGCGTGGTGAACTTTAGAAAGTTTCAGTCGACATCATTCTCACTCGAGGAAATGTCTACAGTAAAGCTGTACGGGTCGTTCACATATCATATGAGAAGCACCTCTCACAAAACAGATGCTTTATACACATAAACACTTGTGTATACATGTTCATTACTAACCTTTCTATGAACATGAGTTGATTATAGCTGCAGATCAATGATAGCACGAAATAGCCTACTGTAACGTCAGCGATTATATAAAACAAATAAATAAATAAATGCAGCATATATGAACACATACAGAGCCTCTTACAATCTCTGATATGTTACTAATTACAGAAAAACTACACACAGCAGACATTTAGTCCTTATTTGGGTTCAAAAACATCATGCAACCTCAGTGCAAACCTCTCATCTGTATCTTTAATCTTCACCAGCACATGCAACCTCTTGTTAGAAAGTAATTCCATCATTTCGAGTTCATAATAGTCCAAAAGCTGATGATAATAGTTAAACATGTCAGTTTGTTCAGGTTTTAGGTTGCTGAAAGAATCATTTGCTCCTTTGTTTTTTTTTTCTGGGTTCTACTTTGTTTTTTTTGCTCTTCACTCTTGCCTTTGTCTGTTTCTGAAAGGATCCGATGTCAGAAGCACTTCAATAATCACACACATGTTATTGTCATCAGCTCAAGAAGTTTGTTATTTCAAATATAGACGTGCGGCAAGCGCACGCAAGAAAGTGAAACTGCTCGTGCTTTAGATGGCCTTGTAAACAACTACGGGGCACAGGGTAGATTCTGCTCTTCTTCTTGGCTTTGTGGCTGTTTATCAAGATGACTACAAGGTTTGTTTAAGTTCTGGTTGATAATCTGCATAAATCAAGAGTTTTCTGGAGAGTCTAATTGTAACAGGTACAAAAATTAATAAATTAATCAAAAGTAAATAAATAACACCGCATTTATTGATAAAAAAATTCTTAAGTTCTTATACACAAATGGTTTAAATGCACTTGAAATCTCAGTCACTCACAGGCCTTAAAAACAAAACAAAGCAAACCAGCAAATGAAAAACTTTCACTCTATTAAGGTTAAAGCCCAATCCCAATTCTACCCCTTAGCCCTTCCCCTTAGCCCTACCCCTCGTTTTGCGCGTTCATGTGAAGGGGTAGTGGTGTCCCAATTCTCTTTAGCTTGAAGGTGTAGGGCTAAGGAGAAGGGATATACACCCCTTCGAACGAAGATTTTTCAGGACCACACTCGAATCCAAGGGGTGAGAAAATTTCCCAGAATGCACCAGCTACAACGGCAGTTTCGCTGCACCCGGAAGGAGAGCCACAAATTAGTATTTTTTTGTTATTATTATGAATTTTACAACAAACAAACACATTCATTCATTCATTCATTTTCTTGTCGGCTTTGTCCCTTGCGGGGTCGCCACAGCGGAATGAACCGCCAACTTATCCAGCACGATTTTACGCAGCGGATGCCCTTCCAGCCGCAACCCATCTCTGGGAACTTCCACACACACATTCACACTCATACAGTACACTATGGACAATTTAGCTTACCCAATTCACCTGTACTGCATGTCTTTGGACTGTGGGGGAAACCGGAGCACCCGGAGGAAACCCACGCGAACCCAGGGAGAACATGCAAACTCCACACAGAAACGCCAACTGACCCAGCCCAGCCGAGGTTCGAACCTGCGACTCAGCGATGTTCTTGCTGTGAGGCAACAGCACTACCTACTGCGCCACTGGGTTGCCCAAACAAACACATGTTTTAATATATTCATAACCGCGTTCATGTTTTACCGTCATGCTTTTATAAAAAAACGCTAAAATAAAAACCGCTAAATTTCGCTATCTATGATCCCTAATCATAACTCCTGTACAGCAGTCCCACAACATTCTGACACTCGATGACACTTGAACACCCTGTCAGAGCAGTCTAGTGGCTGGGAATGAGCTTTTTACAGTGTCTGCTATAATGTTAATGTTGTTTTTGGTGTGCATACATAGATGAATATGGCCACTGTGTAAATCCACAGTATAGTTACGATCTTATTGCCACATTAGATCGTTATGATAACATAATATATGCCTTCAGTGATTTCCTGAAAATAAATACCAAAAAATAACACAACTGGAATAACTACAGCAGTCACGATCGTCTGATCTCATATGAAGCAAGAGATCGTGATGACATATGATGACGTGTGCAGGTGCTGTAGTGCTGTCCCAATTCTTAGAGGTAAATTTATCAATATATGGCTCATTTTAGATTCTCAAAAGCTATAGAAATGAAAAATGTAAAACAGGAAAAATGTTAGGACCATTGTTTTTGTTTAAATCTCTCATAATGGTCTGTTCCCTGAGGTTTTATAAGCAAAGTTCTGGTTGACTTTTTAATGAATCATTAAGGACCGTAGTTTTAGCTAAAATTGTCTTTGTTGTACTGAGACTATATAGTTTCAAGTATCAGACTGATGTGATGTGTTGTTTTTGTGCAGTGGGAGCTGAAGATGGTGTGGCTGCTAGTAATCAGGAAAACCTGGTGCTGGAGAGCGACTTTCTCCTCGGACAGGAACTGGGCTTTGGAGAAAATGACTACAGGATTGTTGGTTTTGAAAGGGACTCGGGTAAGTGACGGAATATTAATTACTTTTAGACGACTTCAAGTTTTAAGTTTTTTTTTTTTTGTTGCTTTACTGTTCCGTGCTTGCTTATCTGTTCCAAACCTGTGCAAATGGTACAAGTCTAACTGTAAAAGTATTAAATTATTAATATTTTATAATAAAACCTGTTATTAAATTGATAAATTAATGGTTTTAATAAGCTTCAAAATTTGTTTATTTTATTATATTATATTATTCATTCATTCATTTTCTATTCAAAATGCCAACCAGGCCCTCTATGTAATAATTCATTAAGCATTATTTTGCTATACTATTCCATACTGGGCATTTACTATTATTGTAGTATTATTTTCTTTTTTTGGCAAATTATTTGTTATTAAATGAATTTTTGGTATTTTTATGGAAAAGTAAAAAAAAAATTAAATAATAAATAATATACATGTTATATTATATAGTGTTTTTATTTATTATACAGGGCTCGAAATTAACTTTTTTACTTTGTAGCACCGGTGCTCCCAACTTCAAAAATTTAGGAGCACCAGAAAAAATTTAGGAGCACCAGAAAAGTTTAGGAGCACCCACCAAAAATGAATGAGCACCACTGCAAATTATTAAGGCATTTATTGTATTTGAAAACAACATCAATCAGGACTAACAAAAACCAGAAACAACTATCTAACTAATGCTGTGATGACTTATTGGTATCTGTGCAATAATTCCAAAATGAGTGTCCAATAATTATAAAATATTATTAATGATGACGATGATGACAATAATACTAACAATGAATTACATTTCTCATTATGATGCTGCCCTGAATGTGCTTGAATGTGAGTTACGTATGTACTGTAAAAGGTCCTGCTGTTACTTTATGAAAAATAAATTTATGGTTTGCATCAAACAAAAATGAAGCATTGCAGTAATAAATATTTATTTTGCACTATTGTTTTATATGCATGTCAATTTAATAAATAATATTTCTGCTACAAAACAAATGTAAGATTATAATAAATTATTCAATCTAATGCTGAAAGCTGCAAAGCAGTCATCAGTAAATAAAAAAATAATATACATCTCAAGAAAGAATAGACCAAAGAAAGTAAGAAAAGTCTCACTTCTACCACTCTTTAAAAGTTTTGGTTTCGGTTTGTGTGTTTTTAAATGCTCAGTCTCGTTATGCGCTGATTTTCATTTTTCTGTGTTTGTGGAAAAAAGCCGGCGTCAGCCGACCCAATATAAGAGCAGACAGAGCAGGATTCTCGTGATGACCACCGGCGCAATGCCGTTCTTTGTTATGAGCCGCAGATTCAGTTTAAACTTAGTAAAAGCGAGCTTCTTTGGCGTTACATTTAGCGGACATTTGCGCTGAACACGCAGTGAATGCAACGCATCGAGATTTGGGCACCTTCTCCGAAAACACTCGATTGATCTCGGCTGGCGCTTATAAGCTCCCTGTTATCTGACAGCGGAAAGCCTTGAGTGATTGGCAGCTGATATGAACCAATATAGCGGCAGGAAAGTCCCATTCAGCACGTTTTTAGAAAAAAATCAAAACAAGTCGCACTACAACCATTATATGCAGTCGCACAAATGCTCCCAAATATATTATGAGGTCGCAGAGATTAAATTTCGGGCGCATATGCGACCAAAATGGTTGCAATTTCGAGCCCTGTTATATCATCTTCACCTTCACCTATTTCTTACCCAAAAAGCCACTCTTAAGGCCTTTTGTCAGTGATATAATAATATTTATAATTGTTATTATTATTAATATTTTTAAAATAGCATTATAATTATTTATTTTTAATATATTATCAAAAAAATAAAATAATTGCTATTATTGTAAGTTGAAGTAATACATTATTATTATTATTGATTAGGGGTGTAACGATACACCAAAGGCACGATTCGGTTCGGTTCACGGTTTTGGAGCCACGGTTCGGTTCGGTTCGGTTTCTGTTTGCTGTGGGGTTAGGGTTGATGTCATCTTAACAGCAATGCTAAGGAACAATAGATTCACTTAATAACAAGAACAACTAAACATTTTCTTTATTAACTTTGCCATCACATTTTAGTACAGTCAGGATACCGGAGTAAACAACAAAAATGAATTAAATACCTCCAATATAGACTAGTCAGAAAAACAATTCTCTTTAGTGCAGCCATCTTAAGAAAGTAACTCAAATTAAATAAATAACTGCAGTGTAGACTATAGTGAAAGATAAACAGGCTTGTCCTCTCTAAGAACATATGAAATATTTCAGTTAATTTCAGTTAAGATGAACACAGTTTCCATAATTATACTTAACTGATAAATGTCAATGGCTCTGCATACAATGACTTTATCTTGCTGGAGTCTATAGCCGCCTCACTCCACCCCAGGACGCGTTAATGTCGCAAAACGCACAAAAACGCACTAAATCGCACTTCAGCAGCGGTTATTTGAAAGCCCACAAACAGATCTGCACTTGAGCGTGTATATTTGAGGGCGTGCAAGAAGTTTTGCGCACGAACAGAGGAAATCGGCGCGCAAGCAAAGTGAATACACTGCAGTTTTGTCTGAAACTAATGTTACGGTTCTAGCTGGTTGTATTTTAGCCTCTCGTTCGCTCTCGCTCTCTCTCTCTCTCTATCTCTCACTCTCTCTCTCTCTCCGTGCCTGTCATTTCTGTAGGCTATGTCCACCTTCACGACAGCTGATTGGTCAGGAGACCGATCTATCATCACTGGGCGTCGTGGCGCGGGGATATAAAAAGCCCGTCAGGAAAAGCGGTGAAGAGCGCATCTTCCTTTGATCTCGTTTTTCGTGTATTTTGTCAACATGATTATGATTTTCGTTGTTTTTGCTTAACTTTCGTTTGGGCAAAATTATTTAGCATTACTTTTGCCCACTCTGAGATATTTTTGTGATTTTTGTACATTTTTATTTTGATTGATTTGTTTGTTAGTTTTTGGCTCAGCTATTGTTGGCTATTTCCCGTTACATTGAGCTATACCTCCTCAAGTTCACTCTTTTCTCAGAGTAAGGTGGATAGGGAAGATGTCTTATGACTTCCATTTTGCAAACACATAGAAAATGTATTGTTAAAGACATCAGGTAAGAGGTGAACGTCATATTTGTATTTATTTTATTCTACAGTTCAGTATAGGGAAGAATGCGGTGCACGGCGCTGAAAACTGCAATGTCAATATATTGCCTGCGCGCCTATTCTCTCCGTCCATGCACAAAACTCCTGCGTGCCCCCATATATACTCAGCTCAGGTGCTCCTTAGTGTGTTTATGTAACATGTATGTCTCCAACCTTCATTAGATTTGCTAGAAATATTTATGAATGTCTCCAATAGACCCGAGCGGCATAAATGCTCCCTGAAGTAAAGTGAAACGGCTATAAACTCCATCAAGATAACCTCATCTATACATTTTTAAAGTATTATAAAGCATTATCTATTATCTATAAAGTATAATTATGGAAACTGTGTTCATCTTAACTGAAAGCGGTCGTATATGCCAGCCTCACACGCTGCATGCACCTGTCAGTCAGTTACTGATGCGTGATGCGTAAACACACTAAATCGCACTTCAGCTGCGTGTTTTTGAAAGCGCACTTGAGCAGAGTATACACAAGGGCACGCAAGAATCCCGTGCACCAACAGAGAAAATCGGCGCGCAAGCATCAGTCAGCGGCGGGGTGAATTTTGGTGTGGCGCCCTGCCATGGAAGAATGAATGTAGCGGAAACCATGCAGTAGTAAACGAGTGTGATCGCTCACTCACATGACATGACATGGACTTGGAAAATACTAACTTTAGAATATAATATTTAGAACAAAACCTCATTACTAATACAATTTAATCAAATGTGATCAAATAAATATGTGCTTAAATTTGGTTTAATTAGTTAGAGACAAGTGACGTCAACCTCAACAATGGGCAGCAGGGGGCGTGAGAGTATCGCGGTACGCCACGAGAGTTTCGCGATACGTATCGTGGTTGGTGTATCGCGATATTTCGGTTCGGTTCGAAGTATCGTTACACCCCTATTATTGATATTATTATTAATTATATATCAAGGTTTCCGCTACATTCATTCTACCATGGCGGGGCGACACGCCAAAATTCATCCACCACGGCTACATTACAGCTTCTCATTCAAAACATTGTCATTTTTTTAAATATCGGGTTATAATCGCTCCAAAACTTATTAAAAGGTAAGTGAACTATAACAGCGCAAACTTTTCTGTAACCGTAGTAGTGCTGTGCGTTATTTGTTTAACCCTTTAAGGTGACATGCTGACTGACTGACTGGACTGACAGGTGCGTGATGCCAGCAAACACGGCGTATAGCTTTCAGTTAGGATGAACACAGTTTCCATAATTATACTATATTTATAGATAAAGCTCTATGGCTGCATACAACAAACAAAGACTTTATCTTGCTGGAGTTTATACCCGTTTCACTTTACCTCAGGACGCATTAATGCCGCTCTGTAGGTCTATTGGAGACGTTATAAATATTCCTAGCAAATCTAATAAAGGTTGGAGACAAATTCACTACGTAAACGCGCTAAATTGCACTTGAGCAGCGTATATTTGAGGGCGTGCAAGAAGTTTTGTGCACGAACAGAGGAAATCCTAGCGCAAGCAAAAAGATCTGCATGTTCCTCGTATTACACAAATCCGATCTCGACTTGTATACTGTCACATTTGTCATTGAAATAACGCCAAAGGTAGTTGGTAGATCAAAACGCCTGCCGCCACAGCTGGAAAAAATCCTAGAGGAAACACTGTATATACATACATACATACATACATACATACATACATACATACATACATACATACATACATACATACATACATACATACATACATACATACATACATACATACATACATGCATACATACATACATACATACATACAGTTGAAGTCAGAATTATTAGCCCCCTTTGAATTTTTTTCTTCTTTTTTTAATATTATCCAAATGATGTTTAACAGAGGAAGGAAATTTTCACAGTATGTCTGAAAATATTTTTTTTTAATTTGTTTAATTTCGGCTGTAATAAAAGCAGTTTTTAATTTTTTAAACACTATTTTAAGGTCAAAATTATTAGCCCCTTTATGCTATATTTTTTCTCGATAGTCTACAGAACAGAATCATTATACAATAACTTGCCTAATTACCCTAACCAGCCTAGTTAACCTAATAACCTAGTTAAGCCTTTAAATGTCTCTAAGTTGTATAGAAGTGTCTTGAAACCTATCTAGTCAAATATTATTTACTGTCATCATGGCAAAGATAAAATAAATCAGTTATTAGAGATGAGTTATTAAAAGTATTATGTTTAGAAAAGTGTTGAAAAAACCTTCTCTCCGTTAAACAGAAATTGGGGAAAAAATAAACAAGCGGTCTAATAATTCAGGGGGGCTACTAATTCTGACTTCAACTGTGTATATATATATATATATATATATATATATAATATATATATATATATATATATATATATATATATTATATATATATATATATATATATATATATATATATATATATATATATATATTATTTATTCATTCATATTTTTTTTGGCTTAGTCCATTTATTAATCAGGGGTCGCCACAGCGGAATAAAATGCCAACTTATCCAGCATATGTTTTACTCAGTGGATGCCCTTCCAGCTGCAACTCATCACTGGGAAACACACATACACTCTCATTCACACACAT